>SJYV01041656.1:291525-302837 GCA_006410875.1 Neotragus pygmaeus
TACCACCCCCCTTCTCAGACCTGTTCTCTCAGGGTCACTTGAGATGCTGTCTCCCAGGCTTTAAGTCCTAAAAATTCCCACCAAATAAAATATAATACTCAATTTTCAGGCTGTGACTATTTTTTAAGTCGACACGGCAGAGCAACTAAGCCAGAGTGCCACAACTCCTGACCCTGAGTGCTGCAACAACTGAAGCCTGTATGTTCAAGGCCCAAGAGCCACAACTGCTGGGCCCACGTGCTGCAACTACCGAAGCCCATGCACCTAGAGCCTGTGCTCTGCGATAACAGAAGCCACTGCAATGAGAAGCCTGTGCACAACTAACCCTAACCCTAAGCCTGTGCACAACTGGAGAGCAGCCCCACCCCACCCCCGCCCCCCCAAAAACGAGAAAGCCTCAAGCAAGGACGCCCCAGCACCTCCAAAGAAATAAANGCTGGACTGAAAGGGACCAAGTTAAAATCTACAGACAATAAATGCTCGAGAGGGTAGAGAAAAGGGAACCTCCACTGTTACTAGAAATGTAAATTGGTACAGACACTATGGAGAAGAGTATGGAAGTTCCTTAAAAAACTAAAACTAGAATGACCCTATGACCCAGAAATTCTACTCCTAGACATATGCTAAAACATACCCCCTATTTCAATGCAGTATTATTTGATAGCAAGGATATGCAAGAAAACTCAATGTTCATTGACAGATAAATAGATAAAGAAGATGTGATAGATATGGAGTGGAATGGAATATTAGTCATAAAAAGGAACAAAATAAGGCCATTTGCAGCTACATGGATGGATCCAGAGACTATCATACTGAATGAAGTAAATCAGACATAGAAAGATATGTATCACATGATATCACTTATAACTGGAATATAAAAATGGGTACAAATGAACTTATTTACAGGACAGAAGTATAGTCACAGATATAGAAAACAAATTCTAATTACCAGGGCATAAGGAGGGGAGGGGTAATTTGGGAGACTGGGATTGACATATATACATTGCTATATATAAAATGGATAACTAATAAGAACCTACTATATTCATAGGGAACTCTATTCAGTATTCTGTAATGGCCTATATGGGAAAAGAATCTTTACAAAAGAGTGGATATGTGTGTATATATAACAGATTCACTTTGCTGTCCGTGTGAAACTAATACAACATTGTAAATCAACTGTACTCCAACAAGAAAAATTTTTTAAAGATACATTGAGAATACCATGTGGGAACAGAATCAGAAATAGAAGTGATGCAACTGCAAGAAAAGGAGCACTGAGGATTAATGTGCAGGACATTTCTCTTCTACTGAAGTGTGTTAGTCACTCAGTCATGTCTGACTTTTTGCAACCTCATGGACTAGGGCACCAGGCGCCTCTGTCCACCGAATTCTCCAGGCAAGAATACCGGGGTGTGTAGCCATTCCCTTCTCCAGGGGATCCTCTCGAGCCAGAGATCAAACCTGGGTCTCTTGCATTGCAAGCAGATTCTTTACTGTCTGAGCCACCAGGGAATCCCAAGGATGGCAGGCAGCCACCAGAAGCCAGGAAGAAGCAAGGAAGCGTTCTTCCCTATAGCCTTCAGAGGGAGCAGGACCCTAGCAACACCTTGATTTCAGGCCTCCAGCCCCCAGAACTATGAGATCATAAATTTCTCTTGCTTTAACCCAATACTTTGTGGTCATTTGTTAGAGATACCCAAGGAAGCCAACATAGCATCCATCCAGTAAGTCATTCATCCAATCCTCCCCACTGTAAGGGAAACATTGAGAAACACATCAAAATTATCATTCTAAGCTGGTTTTAGAAAAGGCAGAGGAACCAGAGGTAAAATTGCCAACATCCAATGGATCATAGAAAAAGCAAGAGAGTTTCAGAAAAACATTTCTGCTTTATTGACTATGCCAAAGCCTTTGACTGTGTGGATCACAATAAACTGGAAAATTCTGAAAGAGGGAAATAGCAGGTGACCTGACCTGCCTCTTGAGAAACCTGTATGCAGGTCAGGAAGCAACAGTTAGAACTGGACATGGAACAACAGACTGGTTCCAAATAGGAAAAGGAGTATGTCAAGGCTGTATATTGTCACCCTGCTTATTTAACTTATATGCAGAGTACATCATGAGAAATCCTGGGCTGGAGGAAGCACAAGTTGGAATCAAGATTGCCGGGAGAAATATCAATAACCTCAGATATGCAGATGACACCACACTTATTGCAGAAAGTGAAGAACTAAAGAGCCTCTTGATAAAAGTGAAAGAAGAGAGNTTTTGTTGTCTCACATACAGGGTCATCATTACTATCTTTCTAAATTCCATATATATGTGTCAGTATGCTGTATTGGTGTTTTTCTTTCTGGCTTACTTCACTCTGTATAATAGGCTCCAGTTTCATCCATCTCATTAGAACTGATTCAAATTTATTCTTTTTAATGGCTGAGTAATACTCCATTGTGTATATATGCCACAGCTTGCTTATCCATTCATCTGTTGATGGACATCTAGGTTGTTTCCATGTCCTGGCTATTATAAACAGTGCTGCGATGAACATTGGGGTACATGTGTCTCTTTCAATTCTGGTTTCCTTGGTGAGTATGCCCAGCAGTGGGATTGCTGGTTTTATACGGAACAAAAAGCAGCAGTAAACAAAAATCTTGGATAGTCTCCAGGTCTCAGCAAACAGGGATGGAAAGCCATTTTTGTTTTATATCAGTTCATAAAAGGTTTTCTGGTACCATCTATTTTCCCCTAAGAAATGGATTGTAATTTTATTCCAAAAAGATATTATGAAGCAAGTTTTAAAGTGCTTATTTTTGCATCAGATCCAGATATTCCATGGGAAAATAGTGATTAAGCAACAAAAACTAGTCTTTCAAGTAGTTCTCCATTCAGAGTTCCAGAGTTCACAAATGAAACGTGCTTTGCTGAGGATACTCCAATAGAAGAAAGTTTTGAAACATTCTTGCTCCCTTCTCACATCCATCAGTGACTAATAAAATGCCAAGATCTCTATCACCTCTTCCTGGGATGCTTCTATAAATGGAAGTGTCCTGCAAAGTCTACCAAAGGACAGATCATTTTCTGAGGCTTCTCCAGAGATCTAAGGGAGGTGAATGAAGAACAAGGGAGGTGAATGAAGAGGATGCATAGAGCAGGAATGCTATCCTCCTTTCTACTTGGTGGGATGGGAGCAACTCCTCAATGGGATGGGGAAATGGCTTAAAAAATAAGAATTTCACTGGATGTTTTATCAAACTATAATTTCTAATACATTAAAATATTAATATCTTTCAAATATAAAATAAATACAATAATATAAAATACATGTCAAGGATATACTCAGGTCAATAAAAATAAAATCAGTAGGATGATAAGGTGGTTCAAAGTGTAATTCAAAAGACTGAGGTAAAAAAGAAAGAAAGCTGTAATACATTGCTGTTACATTATTGTTGCTGTTCAGTCACAAAGTAGTGTCTGACCCTGTGACCACAAGGACTGCAGCATGCCAGGTGCTTCTATCCTCCACTATCTCCGTGAATATGCTCAAACTCAGTGCCGTTGAGTCATGATGCTATCTAACCATCTCATCCTCTGCCACTCTCTTCTCCTTTTGCTTTCAGTCTTTACCAGCATCGGGGTCTTTCCAATGAGCTGACCTTTTGCATCTGGTGGTCAAAGTATTGGAGCTTCAGTTTCAGCATCAGTCCTTCCAATGAATATTCAGGATTGATTTGATTTAGAATTGATGGATTTGATCTCCTTGCTGTTCACGGAACTCTCAAGAATTTGTGGTGCTGGAGAAAATTGAAAGCATCAATTCTTTGGCATTCAACCTTCTTTACTGTCCAACTCTCATATCTGTACATGACTACTGGAAAAAACCATAGCTTTAACTATACAGACATTTGTTGCATATCTGAGGTTGTTGATATTTCGTGAGGCTTGCAAAACTATTTAATGTTCTGCTGGGCAATAAAACCATACATCTCAGAGTCATTTTTCCATGAAATAGAAATGTTTTACATGTCTACAGGATAAAGTCTACATGTTAACAACATGTAGTGTCACACAAACTTGACTCTAATAAATAGTAAATAGTAAGTCAAACCAGATGATGAGATGGCTGGACGGCATCACCAACTCGATGGACATGAGTTTGAGCAAGCTCCAGGAGTTGGTGATGGACAGGGAGGCCTGGCATGCCACAGTCTGCAGGGCTGTAAAGAGTCGGACACGACTGTGTGACTGAACTGAACTGAAGTCAAACAAAGGTATATCCACAAAGGAATTAAATAAAACAGTGTTCTGTTACAACATTAAGAAAACCAGCTGTTATTCTTCTGCCTTAGTTTCAAATTCTAGGTAATTTTTCTTAGCAGCTTCTAAGTTATCCAGATAACTTGGATTTCCTCTCTAGAAATGTTCTTTTGCTTTTCTTAACAGGTGATTCAATAAAGTTGTAGAGATTTGGGTGTTCTTCACCATCTATTATGAGCCTTTCATCTTTGAAAACCTAGGATAAGAATCCCAAAAATCCTCTCACTACCCCATATTAGAATGAACTGCAGGTGCCTCCCTGGTGGTACAGTGTATAGGAACCCATCAGCCAATGCGAGACACAGGTTCAATTCCTGATTGGGGAACTAAGATCCCACATACCTTAGAACAACTAAGCTTGCATGAGGACCCTTTGCGCCACAACTAGAGTCTGTGCCCTGCAATGAATGATCTGCATGATGCAACAAACTTCTGGCATGCTGCAACTAAGACCCAATGCATTCTAATTAATTGGTTAATTCATCAATTTTTAAAAAAGAATGGACTACTACCCTCTTTGGGTTATCTGCATTTTTTATTATAACAGCAGTTATAACAAGTCATTTCTGGGTTTCTCTCTCAAAAGATTGTGAGTCCTCAAATACAAAGATTCAGTTCAGTTCAGTCGCTCAGTCGTGTCCGACTCTGCAACCCCATGAACTGCAGCACGCCAGGCTTGCCTGTTCATCACCATCTCTCGGAGTTCACTCAGACTCATGTCCATCGAGTCCGTGATGCCATCCAGCCATTTCATCCTCAGTCGTCCCCTTCTCCTCCTGCCCCCAATCCCTCCCAGCATCAGAGTCTTTTCCAATGATTACATCGCTATAATTTAAGTATCACCAAAGCCCTTCTTATATGCTATACTGAAGAATATATTCCCTAAAATCATGATCATAGACTGTGAACAGAGACCAAATTTATATGGATTTCAGGTAATACCTCTTTATTTACTAGGGGCTTTACTAACCTATCCAAGAGATGATTAATTAATAACATATTTTCCAATAGAGTGTGATAATCAGCAAAGAGTTATCAAGAATTAATGCAACATAGTTCTATTCTAACACATGTTAAAATGCACAATCCATAGTCACCTCATTTCATTTACAATATTCATAATTACACATACAGTATCTTAATTGGTTTAGATTTACTCTTCATTTTGTACAAAGGACTGTTGTCAGCCACAGCTGGATGTGGCAACTATGCACTCATCCAGGATTTACAAGGCACTCATGCCTTAATTACCAGACCTTATATCCAGTGAGTAGTAAAGTCATTTAAATTTCAATAAAATTAAATGTCCATGTTTATGCAGTCCTTTATCTAAATGCTGCCATTTGAATAGCAACATCTATTTCATTTTTCCTTTGGTTTCCCTTGATTAAACTTATAGTAGATTGCACTGAAGCTGAGTTATCCAAAAAAGAATTCAAATGTTCTTGGCATTTATTCAGTATAGCAGAATAAAAGTACTAAAGTCTCAGTGGTAATGACATCTGAGTTTCTGCAACACTGTAGCTTATACCCAAAAGTTGGAAAACAGGGTGTACTAGACTAAACTCTGACTAAGCAAGGTCACATCCAACTAAAAATTTATACAAAATCTTCATCAAATTATATGACCAAACAGTATGACTTTTTTAGATTTTTAGATACTATATCTAAGCTAGGCTCAGAGATCAAATTGGCAACATAAACTGGATCATAGAAGCAAGAGAATTCAAAAAAAAAAAAATCTACCTCTACTGTATTAACTACGCTAGCCTTTAACTACGTGGATGATAACAAACTGTGGAAAATTCTTCAAGATGGGAATACCAAATCACTTTACCTGCCTCTTGAGAAGCCTGTATGCAGGTCAAGAAGCAACAGTTAGAACCAGACATGGAAAAATGGACTGGTTTCAAATTGGGAAAGGGGTACGCCAAGGCTGTATATTGTCACCCTGCTTATTTAACTTATATGCAGAGTACATCATGCAAAATGCTGGGCTGGATGAAGCACAAGCTGAAATCAAGATTCCAAGGAGAAATATCAGTTCAGTTCAGTCACTCAGTCATGTCTGACTCTTTCTGACCCCATGAACTGCAGCATACCAGGCTTCCCTGTTCATCACCAACTCCCAGAGCTTACTCAAACTCATGTTCATCGAGTCAGTGAAGCCATCCAACCATCTCAACTTCTGCCATCCCCTTTTTTTCCCCCGTTCAATCTTCTCCAGCATCAGGGTCTTCTGCAATGAGTCAGTACTTCACCTCAGGTGGCCAAATTACTGGAGTTTCAGCTTCTGCATCAGTCCTTCCAATGAATATTCAGGAGTGATCTCCTTTAGGATGGACTGGTTGGATCTCCTTACAGTCCAAGGGACTCTGCAGAGTCTTCTCCAACACCACAGTTCAAAAACATCAATCAACACCACAGTTCAAAACATCAGTTCTTAGGTGCTCAGCTTTCTTTATAGTCCAACTCTCACATCCATACATCCATCTATACAATTCATCCATCTATACAACTCTGATATGCAGATGACACAACCTTTATGGCAGAAAGCAAAGAAGAACTAAAGAGCCTCTTGTGAGGCTTTTTAGTGAAGTGAAAGAGGTGAGTGAAAAAGTTGGCTTAAAATTCAACATTCAAAAAAAGAAGATCATGGCATCCAGTCTCATCACTTCATGGCACATAGATGGAGAAACAATGACATACTTTATTTTCTGGGCTCCAAAATCACTGCAGATTGGTGACTGCAGCCATGAATTTAAAAGATGCTTGCTCCTTGGAAGAAAAACCATGACAAACCTAGACAGCATAATAAAAAGCAGAGACGTTACTTTGCCAACAAAGGCCCATCTAGTCAAAGCTATGGTTTTTCCAGTAGTCATATCTGGATGCTGATGCTAGGAAAGATTTAAGGCAGGAGGAGAAGGGGATGACAGAGGATGAGATGGTTGGATGGCATCACCGACTCAACGGACATGAGTTTGAGCATGCTCCAGGAGTTGGTGATGGACAGGGAAGCCTGGCGTGCTGCAGTCCATGGGGTCACAGAGTTGGACACAACTGCAACCGAACTGGATTGAGGCCCACTAAGTGGAGGGTTGCCTTTTAAATTTGGCATTTTAAGTACATATGTCATCAGTATGGACAATTGCAGTGGCCACCTGAATCAACATTTGGGAGCTTCCCAGGTAGCTCAGCAGAGTAAAAAATCCACCTGCCAATTCAGTGGTTGTGAATTTGACCCGGGGTATGAAAGATCCCCAGGAGTAGAGCATGGCNATATCATGAGAAATGCTGGACTGGAAGAAGCACAAGCCTGTCTCTTATACACATCTCTGCCAATTCAGTGGTTGTGAATTTGACCCGGGGTATGAAAGATCCCCAGGAGTAGAGCATGGCAACACACTCTGGTATTCTTGCCTAGAAAAACCTATGGACAGAGGAGCCTGGTGGGCTACAGTCCATGGGAGTCACAAAAAGTCAGACACAGTTGAGTAACTGAACATGTATGAATCATCCTTTAGGTAAACATCCAGCATTTTTGGATTCCCAGGCAGCACTAGTGGTAAAAACCCTGCCTGCCAATGCAGGAGACACAGAAGATTCAGGTTCCATCCCTGGATTGGGAAGATCCCCTGGAGGAGGGCATGGCAACCTACTCCAGTACTCTTGCCTGGAAAATCCCATGCACAGAGGAACCTGGTGGGCTACAGTCCATGGGGTTGGAAGAGTTGGTCATGACTGAGCATGCATGGACACACACATAGCACTTTCAGATGAAACAAAGAAGGGAAAATGCTCTGATTTTATTGTTGAAAATAACCCCCCCCCCACCTTGAGCTTTTTTGCATGTTTGTTCAGAAGATTATTTAATATCCACAAGTGAACATTAATGTGTAAAAAAAAGAAAATGTTACTCCGTTGAGTCAAGGAAACAGTAAGCAAAAGCAAGTGACTATGATTTGCATCTAACTTCTGTCATTAACTCACCAGTTACACAGAGAGGGATAGTTCCCTTTACCACCCTGGGATATATCAACTTCCCTATAATTAGAGAGAAATTTATACCAGATAATCTCTGATAACTTCTTCAGTTTTAATATTTGATCTCCTTGTAGGTAGTACCAAAGAAAAATGCCTTGGGTCCATTCTTTTAAAAAAATAAATAATGAAGAAGACATCTCCAACTTCCATCAAATCACTAATCCCCAGAAATTTTTCTTTCTACATATTTACTCTAAACCATTCACTTTTCTCCACCTACAGCCTCCTTATTGATTCAAGCCACCATGGATAGCTGCCTGGATTTCAGTAGTAACTCATTCATCCACTCTTTGCCCATCTCTCTTCACCAATTCTTTGCCCCACTATAGTCAAATAATATTTTGAATAAAAAAATAATATTGTATTAAAATGTAAATCACCCAGAGTCACTTCTTCCTTGGGTTTCCACTTCTCTTTGAGCCTTATCATGGTTCTCCAGCCCTACCTTACTGTCCTTCTCTCCTGACTCCAGAAATCTGTGACTTTCCTTAAATCCTCAGGATCTTCAGCATGGAATGCTATTTTCACATTTCTTTGCCAAACTAATTCCACAATACCACTGCCTCAGGAAAACTTTCTTGATTCACATATCAAGTTAGATTTCATAAAAACTCATATTTTCTTTCTTTACTATTAGTACAGTTATGATTATTAATTTTTAATTTCTTCCTTACAAACTGTCCTGAGCTAGTCTGCCTCTCCAACAACTAGCAGATTGCTTTGTTAAATCGGGTCACTGGCACCAACTAGAGGAAGAGAGGACCCACCTATACATGTCTTTATAGTGGGTGCGTGCATGCACCCTCAGTCGTGTTTGACTCTTTGTGGTCCCATTGACTGTAACCTGCCAGGTTCCTCTGTCCATGGGATTCTCCAGACAAGAATACTGGAGTGGGCTGCCATGCCTTCCTCCAGGGGATCTTCCCAACCCAGGGATTGATGATATAAGATAAAATATGTCTCCAGGAAATTCTTCTACACAGAATACTTATTAGCTAAGAGGCACAGAGACCTCCCCAAGGCAAGGCCTATCAGTGAAACCCCACTTTTTCCTAACTGGACACTGACAAGCAGTTTCCTAGATAGGCTCTGCTGACAAAATAATAATAATAATAATAATAATAATCACTAGTCAATCAAAGAAAGAAATGGAAATTTTTATTTGAGCCAACCTGAGGATTATGTCCCAGGAGGCAGTCTCTTTTAGAAAGCTCTGAGGACTGTTCTGCCCATGAAAGGTCAAACCACAGCTATGTAAGTTTTTGAGACAAAGTGTTATATGTAAAATGATATTTTATTTACAGTTTACACAATCCAGATCTACATGTACAAGTCATGGGTCATCCCAGCCCCTTACAAGATTAAGAAAGGTTACCTCCTAAGGAGGTCTGGATAAAGTGAAACAGAAGAGAGGGGGGTAGAGCACAACCCCTAAAAGAATGACATGGCCCTTGAGGATGTGACATAAACTGGTTAGAACCAAATAGGCACAAGATGGTGGAAGATTCAACTTCCAATGAACCTTGAGCCTCGTTATACACACACTGTAACACATCAACATCTAAATGTCACACCTACAGGCTCCATGACTTAAGTCTAGCCTTGTAGCTCAGTCGGTAAAGAATCTGCCTGCAATGCAGGAGACCCAGGTTCGATTCCTGGGTTGGGAAGATCCCCTGGAGAAGGAGATGGCAATACATTCCAGTATTCTTGCCTGGAGAATCCAATGGACGTAGGAGCCTGGCGGGCTACAGTCCATGGGGTCGAAAGAGTTGGACATGACTTAGCAACTAAACCTTGGTAGGCTAAAGTTCACCGGGTCACAAAGAGTCGGACACGACTGAGTAACTTCACACTTTAGCAACTAAACCACCACATAGGCTCCATGAGAGTTCTGAGCTAATTATAAAACCAAAAAAGTGAGGAGTAGACTAATTCTTGGAAATCTCTGCCCCTTTCCCAAAATAGTTGGAATAATCCTCCCATTCATTAGCTTATGAAATTATGCAACCTGTACAAACTAACCAACCTGTATTTCAGGGCCTCTCATCTTAAGGGATGGCCTATACTCTGTCTGTGGAGTGTGTTTATCTCTAAATAAGTCCACTTCTTACCTATCACTTTGTCTCTCACTGAATTCTTTCTGCAGTAAGACATAAAGAACCTGAGCTTCAATAGTCTTGAGACCAGGTTCAGTTCAGTTCAGTTATTCAATTGTGTCTGACTCTTTGTGACCTCATGAACCACAGAATACCAGTCCTCCCTATCTATCACCAACTCCCAGAGTCCACCCAAATCCATGTCCATTGAGTCAGTCATGCCATCTAACCAGCTCATCCTCTGTGATCCCCTTCTACTCCTGCCCTCAATCTTTCCCAGCATCAGGGTCTTTTCAAATGAGTCAGCTCTTCACATCAGGTGGCCAAAGTATTGGAGTTTCAGTTTCAACATCAGTCCTTCCAATGAACACCCAGGACTGATTTCCTTTAGGGTGGACTGGTTGGATCTCCTTGCAGTCCAGGGGACTCTCAAGAGTCTTCTCCAACACCGTAGTTCAAAGGCATCAATTCTTCGGGGCTCAGCTTTCTTCATAGTCCAACTCTTACATCCATACATGATCACTGGAAAAACCATAGCCTTGATTAGATGGACCTTTGTTGGCAAAGTAATGTCTCTGCTTTTTAATATGCTATCTAGATTGGTCATAACTTTCTTTCCAAGGAGTAAGCGTCTTTTAATTTCATGGCTGCAATCACCATCTGCAGTGATCTTTTATCCCAGAAAAATAAAGTCATGCACTGTTTCCACTGTTTCTCCATTTATTTGCTATGAAGTAATGGGACCAGATGCCATGATCTTCATTTTCTGAATGTTAAGCTTTAAGCCAACTTTTTCGCTCTCCTCTTTCACTTTCATCATGAGGCTCTTTAGTTCTTTTTCACTTTCTG
>SJYV01041656.1:310900-325354 GCA_006410875.1 Neotragus pygmaeus
AGCCCTGGGATTTCTTTGGAAGGAATGATGCTAAAGCTGAAACTCCAGTACTTTGGCCACCTCATGCAAAGAGCTGACTCATTGAAAAAGACTCTCACGCTGGGACGGATTGGGGGCAGGAGGAGAAGGGGATGACAGAAGATGAGATGGCTGGATGGCATCACTGACTCTATGGACGTGAGTCTGAGTGAACTCCGGGAGTTGGTGATGGATAGGGAGGCCTGGCCTGCTGCAATTCATGAGGTCACAAAGAGTCAGACATGACTGAGCGACTGAACTGAACTGAGCTAGGCAGTTGGATAAATCAGTGAATAAGAGAGACCTTACACTCATCATAAATGTACTTACATTCTAGCTAAGAAGGAAAGACATGAAAAATAAATGATCAGTGTTATAGAATGATATTACATGAGTAATTCATAATAGATTTTTGCCAAACAAATACCCCCTGATCAATGATTTAACCAAAAAGTCTTATTTTCTCTCATTTTACAGTCTGTTTTGTGCTTGGGCCCTCATTCGCCCTATGACTATCTCATCTGGAAATGTAACATCTAAAGTGTAACATCTAAACCAAGAGGCAAAAGAAGAAAAAGAGGGCACAATTGCCTTGTCTAAGAAACAACCTATATTATATGTGACTGACCAAAACTGGTCCTATGTCCCCAGGCAAACTGCAGGGGAAGCTGGAATTCTAGAGTAGCCCATAGATACTGGATGAGCACTAAGAGTCTGCCATAGCACGTAGTGCAGAAGAGATGGCAGAGGAAGACACACAGGTTGGCATTTTCCCTTTATTCCACCTCGAGAGTGAAGGGTGGCTTTAGAAACATTCAGGTATTTTGGAGGAACTTCAAAGGCAGATATTTTTGCTTTGATTCACTGTTTAGTCCCAACCCAGTCTGTACCACCCATCGGAAGACTCTGCTAACTGATTTTTTATGCATAGGGAAACCAAGTTGTCCTTTGTCACCATAAAATATGGATAAGAAGTGTGCAGAAACATGTGCAGGTGTGACTGCAGACCTTGCCAGGTGAACTCCTAAATGTGTTTGCTGTATCACCTGGGCCTGGGCCAGGACCTCAGGGAAGATTTCCCCCAACAAAAGCTGAGGTGGTGCTGAGTCAGCAAAAGACATTTAGTTCCTGAAGAACCTCAGACAAATCAGCCCAAGTCCAAGACATTAGTAAAAACCAGGGAATGACTTTTATCATCAAGAGGAAGCATGTAGTCAGTGGTACCCACACAGCCCTCTCCACACAATCCTTGTATAAAACATCATTTTGGAGAGAAGAAGAATGGTGATAGAAACCTGAGAGCCTGAAACTCTTTACCTGAAAACTCTCTACAGACAGGACGTGTGTTCAGCTAGCCCTTCTGCTCTTCTGCTTCCACTGACTTTTGAACTCTAGCATCTCTTCCATTGCTTCAGGGGGCCGCTCTGATTAGTTGATGTCTGTGCTATACTAATCATTACATGATTTGAATCTCCTTCCTAAAGTACTTTCTAAAGGACCTAAAGGTACTTTCTACTTCCCTGGTAGCTCAGTCAGTAAAGAATCTGCCTGTGGTGCAGGAGACACAGGTTCGATTCCTGGGTCAGGAAGATCCCCTGGAGAAGGAAATGGCAATCCACTCCAGTATTCTTGCTGGAGAATTACATGGACAGAGGAGCCTAAAAGGCTACCGTCCATGGAGTCGCGAGAGTCAGACATGACTTAGCAACTAAATCACAACCACCACCACAAAGCTGCTTTCTGATTTGTTGCATGTGGTTTTTTTCAATCTATTTAGACTAAAAACTTTTTTTTCTCTCATTCTCAGTGACTGAGCAATGAAGAAGACCAAATAAGACAGAAACAGAGTAAATAAGTTACATTTCTGCTATATCATGTCATATCTAAATGGTGGCTTAAGAAAGTCTACCACTTCACCATGAGTAATGCTGGCCCAAGAGTACAAGTGCTAAGAGGGTTAGGGTTACAAAGAACTGTAAAAATCATTTACTATTTAGCTCACTCACTACATATTGACTGAGTGTCTTCTACACATGAATCACGGTTTACAGATAAGACTCTGCAGAGAGTGAAAAAGTTGGCTTAAAGCTCAACAATCAGAAAACAAAGATCATGGCATCCAGTCCCATCACTTCATGGGAAATAGTTGGGGAAACAGTGGAAACAGTGTCAGACTTTATGTTTTGGGGCTCCAAAATCACTGCAGATGGTGACTGCAGCCATGAAATTAGAANAGAAAACCAGATATCTCAGGTTAAGGAATTTAGCACTCTTCTACGTATGGGAAGATGCAAGGAGGACACATCGAGTCCGTGATGCCATCCCTTAGGGCTCAGGGATTCATATTTGGAGGGCAGGAATCGCTGATGACTGTGCCATTCTTGTTTACTGATGTGGCAGGAAATATTTCAGTTCTCAGACCCGTGATCCAGGAAGGTGCCAAGAGAAGAGTTTGCTATAAGAGGCTTTAACATGTGACAGGAATACTCTGAAATACTAACCGGCCTACTCAAGATCTTCTCTCTTCTCATCAGTTTATATTAAATCATGTTTCACCTTCCAATTTCCATTCTGCCTCTCCAATCAGAATGAGTTTTCTCAAAGCCACTTGATCAGCTAAGATCTATCACTGTTCAGATTAATAGTGAACCCCTCCCCTGGCCTTGGTTTTTAAGGATTCCCAGATTCTACTCCTTCAGTTGTGAGCGGCCCTTTATGGGCCATGGTGTCAGTGTTGTAGTCAGTAACTTCCTAAAACAAAAAGCAATTTTGTCTCTCTTAGAGAAGTCAGTAAATTGTACTTTGTTTACCCATTAAAAAATGTGCCTCCTCAAAATGATCTACTTAACAACTGTAAACAACCCATCAGCATGGGTTTACACACAATCTTGTCACAAGAGACCCTGGAACCTGTCTCTTATACACATCTTGCCATTTACAACAACATGATTGGACTTGGAGAGTATTATGCCTAGTAAAATAAATCAGACAGAGAAAGAAAAATACTGTAACATATCATTTGTATGTAAAATCTTAAAAATAAAATTAGTGAATATTACAGAAAAGAAACATACAGAGAGAAAACAAACTAGTTATTTTTGGTAGGGAGAGGGAAGGAGAAGTTGCAAGATGGAGTAGAGAATTAAGGCGTTCAAACTACTCTGTACAAAATAAAGCTGTAATAATATACAGCACAAGGAATATAGCCAATATTTTATAATAACTATAGAGTATAACCTTTAAAATCACAAATCACTATGTTATACATTTGAAATATATTATTGAAATCAACTATACTTCAATAAAAAATTTTAAAGCTTGCAAATAAAACAATACACATTTAGTAATCAATTCTGGGAGGACATCTCCAAGGCTTATGGCGATTTTTGCATTGGTTAGATCAGGGGTCCCAACCTCTAGGTCATGAACCAGTACCTCCTGTCAAATCACCGGCAGCATGAGATTAGAAATAAAGTGCAGAATAAATGTAATGCCCTTGAATCATCTCAAAACTACCCCCTTTCCATTCGTGGAAATATTGTCTTCCACGAAACTGGTGCCCGTTGCCAAAAAGGTTGGTCAATACTTGATTCTATAAGAAATAAATTCACAAATCCCTAAATCTTCATTGTTTAGCACAACAAGAGTTTGGGTTTTATTAGGTTAATAATAAACGGACCTCATTCCCAGATGGCCAGGGAGGTTTTCCTCCAGCAGTGATTCAGGTGTCTAGATCCCGTCATAGAGTTGTATGACAGGGTTGGGCAGAGTATAGAATATGGCCCTGCCCTTACATTGATGTGCTGTCTATGTCTAATCTGATAATACGATAGCAGGACTGAGTAGCTGCTGCAGAGACCACACAGCCAGAGAAGCCTAAAATATTACTATCTGGTCGTTTCCATAAAGGTCAGTTGCTGACCAGTTCACAACTGGTGAAAGAGATTGTGGTCAAGGCACTTCCCTGTATAAATGTCTCATCACCAGTTACTCCAGCTGATATTTCATGGGCAAGAACTATTCACAGGGTACCACCTAGCTGGGAGCGGCTTGGAAAATGTAATTTGTCTAGGAAGCTAGATTTCTAGTGATGATTCTAAACAGTACAAAGTAAAGCACACATTTTCGGTGAACACCCAGCTGTTTCTGCTGCAGTTGTCATTTTAAACCAGCCTTTTTAAAGATCTATTGAAAAAGCAAGAGATCACATATATGCACACTCAGGATGAATAAAAAACCAAATGTTCTAAAGCTGGGACTCAAGATAACATTTCCAGTGACAGCACCATACACAGATACAAAAATTGCAGTATCTCACACTAGACAGCAAGATAAAGTGGTAAGAAAAATACTGTAAGATGGTTCAAAATGTTTTAGTGATAGCAAAAATGCTGATATTGAAAAGCACTGCAGAGTCTGATTAAAAATATTTTACAAATAGATGTGCAAAAGTGCAATATTTCTGAATTAACATAGCTCATGCCCCTCAAACATGTGTAACAAAATTTAAAAATTAGATATAAGTAGATATTTGATGACATCATAGAATTGCCTCAAATTTCACCTATTTGTCCTGTGTTCACAGTACTAATGTCACATGATTTTGAAAAGAGATTTACTGATGACAACATACAGTGAAGGACAAGGAGGGAGCACAGATTTCCCCAGCCCCCCACTGCAGAAGTGCCTGCTTGGACAGAGCAAGGGGTCTAAAAGCCTAACAGTGTGATTTTCCTAGTGGTCCAGTGGGTAGGAATCTGCTTACCAATGCAGGGAACATGGTTTCCATCCCTGATCGGGAACTAAACACCTGCCTCAGGGCAACTAAGTCCCTGTGCCACAACTCCTGAAGCCCACCGGCCCTAGAGACGGTGCTCCACAACAAGAGAAGCCACTACGATGCGAAGACAGGGAACAGCAACAATGAGCCTGGGGACCACATCAAAGACCCAGTGCAGCCAAAACATAGAGTGAAATGATTTTTAAAAGCCTGTTAGGGAGCAAACTTTCCCGGTGTCTCAGTGGTAAAGAATCCTCCTGCCAATTCAGGAGATGTGGGTTTGATCTTTGAGTCAGGAAGATCCCCTGGAGAAGGAAATAGCAAGCCACTCCAGTATTCTTGCCTGGAAAATCCAATGGACAGAGGAGCCCGGTGGGCTACAGTTCATGGAGTCAAAAAGAGTGGGACATGACTGAGCAACTGAACAATAGTGAGCAGCTTTGCTCCATAAAGCATCATATACACAGAGGTTAGAAGAGAAGGGGAGCATTATGTTATTTTTTTCTGAAAAAATAACATAATGTGGGATCTCCACACCAGAAAATAGCCCTGGTCTGCTTCCTGGGGCCACCTAAAGACTGTTTAGGTGAAATATCAGCCCAGGCTTTAATGTCATTTCACAAAAAAGAGAATGGGGGGAAGTTCCCAGATGCATATTTCAGAACCAGAGTTTTGTGTCTCCCCAGTGTTCTTCCCTGGTAGCTCAGATGGAAAGCTCCTGCCTACAATGTGGGAGACCTGGGTTCGATCCCTGGGTCAGGAACATCTCCTGGAGAAGGAAAAGGCAACCCACTCCAGTACTCTTGCCTGCAAAATCCTATGGACAGAGGAGCCTGGTAGGCTACCGTCCGTGGGGTCACAAAGAGTTGGACACGACTGAGTGACTTCACTCACTCACTACTGCTCATCTTAACCAAAACTTTGGGAGATGATATTATCATTGGAAAAATAGAATTGCCATGTATTTGAGTTTGTAGCTCTATATACCATGGAGGTTGTCCTTTCACTTTTGTAGGAAGACAGAAACTGAAATATTTTATGCAAATTGTGATTGGTATTTTGGTGAAAGGATTTTATAGCCTTATTATCCTAAACGTTTTGATCTTCATCTCCAATTTATGTTAACTGCTTTTCCCTCATTTCAAATACAAGTTAGAACTGTGGCTGGTTTTAATTAATTTCCCTTTCAATATTTTTGCTATAATTCTGTACCCGCCTGGCTTTTTTCTCAGATGCTGCTGCCTCCACTTTCAGGAATTACTAGGAAAGAAGTTGGAGCAACGAGTTTATTAATCCAGACATATGTTCTCAAAGCCCTCAGATCTAGGGTGTGATGCTCAGATTTTGATGTTTAAGTGAAATAAATTAAAGAAATGGTTATTTCCCGCTGGATTCTGAGACTGATTCAAAGGACTCCTTAGACCTTACCTGACTCTTTCAACTGCTACACTATTATAAAGCACTCTGCAAATAAAAATCATCACATGTGTCATCTTCCAGGAGAGTTTATTTTCTCCTTTCCATCCAGTCCCACCTCTGAATGCAAAATAAAGTTGATTTTAGCAGATGCTAAAACTCTTTTCAGTATCGTACTTTTCTTTTGTTATAATAAAGACTCTTACTGGCTTTAATACAGCCTAAACAAGATCCAAAAGTCCAAAGGATTTTAGAAACTTTTGGAACCCTTGCCTTTAAAATAAGAGAATAAATTGAAGAAAAGCAACACTTACTGAACAATGACTACTGTCATTAATTCAGCTCAGCATTTATAGACCCTGAATTTCATTTCCTTACAACAAAATTCAAAAGATTGTATTGTTTTTTCCATTTGTAAACAGGGAAACTGAGATTTAATGGGCAGCAGTGATGGAAGGTGTGTACAAAGGGCAGGGACTTAATCAACACAAGCTTATGGCCCATACTTGACTGGGAATTCCTCATTCCTAGAGAATAATTGCAATCCCAGATCCCCATTATGAATGGGGTTCAACAGGTTACCTGTGCCTGCAGGCATGGGGGTAGGCACACATTCAGCCAGTCAGTGTATCATGCATGCAGCCCTGGACATCTAAGGGCATCACAGACCTGTTATTGCTTGATCTCAGGGGCTTTCCCAGTATATACTAAAGTCAATTTTCAAGCCCAGAACTCTCTAAAGAGTATTATTTAAGATACTGCGTAAGTGGATAACTTCTGACCCTGTGTCATTGACATTGTACTCCAAATGTCTAGGAATAAGAATCTGGTTTGCCCAGCTGGGTCAGAATCCATGCCTGGGCCAGTAAGCTTTGGTCCAGGGACCACATCTCATAGGACACCACTGTTCCTGAGGCTTCCTCATGCAAATCCAGGGAAGTCAGGAAGAGAGATGAGTTATAAGATCTGTCAACTTCAAAAACAATTGCAATCCAGGAGCTGAGAGTTGTTTTATTCAGTGGGAATTGTTAGGACTTCAAGCCAAGAAGACGGCATCTCAAGTGACCCTGAGAGAAATGGTCCAAGGAGGTGGGGGGAGGTGTCAGGTTATACAGAAGTTTGCAATAAAGGGCAGGTAGTCTGAACAGCAAAAGTATTTTTGTGAATTAAAGAAAACCAGATATCTCAGGTTAAGGAATTTAGCACTCTTCTACGTATGGGAAGATGCAAGGAGGACACATCGAGTCCGTGATGCCATCCCTTAGGGCTCAGGGATTCATATTTGGAGGGCAGGAATCGCTGATGACTGTGCCATTCTTGTTTACTGATGTGGCAGGAAATATTTCAGTTCTCAGACCCGTGATCCAGGAAGGTGCCAAGAGAAGAGTTTGCTATAAGAGGCTTTAACATGTGACAGGAATACTCTGAAATACTAACCGGCCTACTCAAGATCTTCTCTCTTCTCATCAGTTTATATTAAATCATGTTTCACCTTCCAATTTCCATTCTGCCTCTCCAATCAGAATGAGTTTTCTCAAAGCCACTTGATCAGCTAAGATCTATCACTCTGTTCAGATTAATAGTGAACCCCTCCCCTGGCCTTGGTTTTTAAGGATTCCCAGATTCTACTCCTTCAGTTGTGAGCGGCCCTTTATGGGCCATGGTGTCAGTGTTGTAGTCAGTAACTTCCTAAAACAAAAAGCAATTTTGTCTCTCTTAGAGAAGTCAGTAAATTGTACTTTGTTTACCCATTAAAAAATGTACCTCCTCAAAATGATCTACTTAACAACTGTAAACAACCCATCAGCATGGGTTTACACACAATCTTGTCACAAGAGACCCTGGAACCATATATTCTCCAACTATGGAGAATTCTAGCATAACACAGCTGTCCTCAGCTGCTTCCATATATATACGATTATACCAAGTGATCTAAAGCTTAGCATAAAACCATTGCAAATAAACACTGAAGAAATATTTGTAGATTTGATTTGAGTTCCTCTGGAGGAGATAATGTATTACTGAAAATCAGCAGTAAAACAATACAGCTTAATAATTATATAACTTATTTCCAAAGTGGTTTGTATTTATGTATGTCTGTGTGATGCGTGTGTATATGTGTATATATATATATATATATATATACAAAATATACATAAACACAAATATATGTGATGTTTCCTTGTATGCCTGTGCATATATATTTTTAATTTATATGTATTTTAATTATATATACACACAAATATATATATAGCATTCCTTTTATAGCCTTATATAAAACTAATATACATAATTTACCATTAACAAATTTATTTTGTTTTCATATTCATATTTTTTATTTTAAAGCCCTAGGAGTCTTCTGAGATTTCAAGTCATAATTCTGAAACACTCTTTACTTCAATATAATAAAGTATATCTCTCTTGGAGCTCAGATATCAAGAATACAGACATGTAAATTTCAGGTTAGATACAAGTTTAAATAAATTTTCCACCATATTTAGCCAACTTATGGAATTATAAAAGCAATACAAGGGGAAGTATATACATATACAATTCAAAGTTATTCACTAACTTTGAAATATAGCTCCCTAAAGAGATGCTCACCCACAGACAAGGGCAGACAAAATCTTTGGACTTTTGAAAAGGAAACCCCTTTGGATGGCATGAGAGAAACTAAGGACACAATGTTGACATGGAAGATTCTACTTTTCCTAAACTAATACAAATAGTATCTGCCCTATCAAAAGGATTGAAATATCATGTATTAATAGCCTGCTTTAGGCCTTGGGCGAAAACCTGACCTGCTTTTTAAAAATTAGAAAGAAAATGTTATGACTTAGGCTTGCTAGTCATTTTATCTTAATGATAAAACATTTTCTCTTCTATCTCTTGACTAAAGAACTAGTTTTACAATAGTTTTATTCCCAACCCTATTAAACTACCCTCTTCAAATCTGCTTTCAGTTCCTTTTAGCTTTGTCTGGAAGGCCAAACAACATGAAAAACATAACAGCACAAACAAAAGATTCAGAAAAGCTGGCAAAGAATGGAGGCAGTGGAACTACTTTAGTATGATGTGAAACCCATTGAGAGATGTGAAAAAGAAGTTTCCCCCATCTCCCCTGGATTTAACCAACACTTACACCATCCTCTCTCCACCTACACACACGCCTCCTCAGTACTCAACTTAAACATGAAAATTTCCATGAAATTAGCAGGTCTTCCCTTAAACAGACTTGACTACACTTTTAAATTTAAATGTTAGGATTTTAAAGAAAATAAGAACACATCTAACTCTTTATTCTCTTTCTGTGATAATCCTAAAGATTTGTCCTGTGTTCTCCAGCCCCATTGCCATTCAGCCTTCTACCCTACCCTTTATCAATCTTAATTCGATTCATCGTAGTAGATTACTAACTGTTCTCCCTTTTTCTAGCAGTTTCTTTCATCAGTATCTTTTGTGCTTCCAGTTATTATTTTTTCCCCAACACCACGATTAGCATGTCACTGCCAACATGTGAACCAATGACTTAATACCTAAAATCAAATTCCTTTTCTCTTTCATGTAGTTTCTGTTGTCACAGCTCATGCCATTTCTTTCCTACAGCAGGAATTATCCCCTATAGCCTGGCAGGTCCCTATTATTTGTCACAGTAAATTTGTTCTAGTATTTATGTTGTTACCTCTGCCCACAATACTGTATCCCTCTTCACTTTTGTTGTCTAAATCCTGTATATTCTCTAAGGCTAAGTTCACTTCCCATTCTCTCTCCAAGGTCTATCTCAATTTAATTGATGCTTCCAGTTCCTTAATTGCTAGAATACTTAAGATATAGGCAAGAAAACTCCTTGCCTAGAATCTTAAGCTTCAGATGCTATGTATGCACGCATGTGCACACACACACATACACACACACACACCCCATTCACTAAAGGACACACAGATACCTCTGTCATTCATAGTCTAGGGAACAGTACTGGCAGAGGAAAACTTCTAACCTAAACATCCATTTTTAGGACTAACACTGCTCAGGCCCTAGAAACATTCTTTACTTAGTTTTTCCCATCAAGCTTTTGACCATTGATGAGTTCAATTCAGTTCAGTCGCTCAGTCATGTCTGACTTTTTGCAAACCCGTGAACTGCAGGATGCCAGGCTTCCCTGTCCATCACCAACTCTCGGAGACTACTCAAACTCATGTCCATCGAGTCAGTAATGCCATCCAACCATCTCATCCTCTGTCTTCCCCTTCGCCTCCTGCCTTCAATCTTTCCCAGCATCAGGGTCTTCTCCAATGAGTCAGTTCTTTGCATCAGGTGGCCAAAGTATTGGAGTTTCAGCTTCAGCATCAGTCCTTCTAATGACTATTCAGGACTGATTTCCTTTAGAATGGACTGGTTGGATCTCCTTAGAGTCCAAGGGACTCTCAGGAGTCTTCTCCAATACCACAGTTCAAAACCATCAAAACTTTTCAGCTCAGCTTTCTTTATAGTCCAACTCTCACATCCATACATGACTATTGGAAAAAGCATAGCTTTGACTAGATGGACCATTGTTGGCAAAGTAATATCTCTGCTTTTTAATATGCTGTCTAGGTTGGTCATAGCTTTTCTTCCAAGGAGCAATTGTCTTTTAATTTCATGGCTGTAGTCACCATCTGCAGTGATTTTGGAGCCCCCCGCCTCAAAAAATTATTGATGAGTACCACAAATGATGTGGGTTTGATTTGGGTGCTGTCAATGTGTAACACCAATCCTGCTTTAGAACACCAGGGCCAGATGTGCTTTGGTAAAAGACAAGATAAATTAACTAGTCAAGCCTGTACTCTCAGTTTGCACACTCTCAATGAAGTCCTGCATAACCAATATCAAGAACTGCCAGAACTGCCAAGTGTCCCTTTTCCTGCTTCAGTTACCAAGCTAATTTGTAGCTGTGAAATTATCTGCAGTTTAGCATGGTACATGCAACAATTAGCAAGAGGGACTAGAAGCTTTTTCAAAGCCAAAGAACTCGTATTTTCTTAAATTCATTTACAGTCGTATCTTCTAAAATTCACTTGTTTATAGCAATTCTATTTTCACAGATATAGAATGCATGCTGCTGCTGCTAAGTCACTTCAGTCATGTCCAACTCTTTGCAATCCCATATACGGCAGCCCACCAGGCTCCCCCATCCCTGGGATTCTCCAAGCAAGAACACTGGAGTGGGTTGCCATTTCCTTCTCCAATGCATGAAAGTGAAAAGTGAAAGGGAAGTCACTCAGTCATGCCTGACTCTTAGCGACCCCACGGACTGCAACCTACCAGGCTCCTCTGACCATGGGATTTTTCCAGCAAGAATACTGGAGTGGGTTGCCATTGCCTTCTCCTAGAATGCATGAAGTATGATCAAATTTCTCTACGTGAACAACTAAGATAGTCATATTATACCAAACTTTAAAATATCTGATACAATTTAAAATTTTTTAAAACTTAATTATTTTTGACTTTAAATGTTGGTGTAATTTTTCTGTTTTAACTATAATTTGTAAAAATTTTAGTTATCAATCTGTTATAATGGATAATTTTGAGTAATTTTAAACATTTTAGGATAAAATGACTTTCTGAAAAAATTGATCTTTGCTTTAGTAAATATATTTCCAAATTTACCACACTCTAATACAACAGTATTTATCTATTTTAGTGTTGTAAGTCATTATTGTAACAAAAAGCTATTATTAATTATTAATGAAAATATTAAGGACAAACTTTAGTGATTTTTAGTGGTTTGCTGAAATGAAGAAAATAAATGCAAATCTTATGAAATAAGAATGCAATGAATTAAGAACTCTGACACAATGGAATATTACTCAGCTATTTAAAAGAATATATTTGAATCAGTTCTAATGAGGTAGATGAACCTGGAACCTGTTATACAGAGCAAAGTAAGTCTGAAAGAAAAACACCAATACAGTATATTAACGCACATATATGGCATTTAGAAAGATGGTAATGATGGCCCTATATGTGAGACAGCAAAAGAGACACAGATGTAAAGAACAGACTTTTGGACTCTGTGGGAGAAGGCAAGGGTGGGATGATTTGAGAGAATAGCACTGAAACATGTATATTATCATATATGAAATAGATCGCCAGTCCAGGTTCGAAGCATGAGACAGGGTGCTCGGGGCTGGTGCACTGGGATGACCCAGAGGGATAGGATGTGGAAGGAGGTGGGAGAGGGCTTCAGGATGGGGAACACATGTATATCCATGGCTGATTCATGTCAGTGTATGCAATATTGTAAAATAATTAACCTCCAATTAAAACAAATAAATTAAAAAAATACTAGTGTATGATTCCCACTGTTAAATGGGTGCTTTTCATGGAATAGTTTATAAAAATATTTAAACCAATCAAAGTGGCTTGAAACTCAACATTCAGAAAACTAAGATTCACGGTGTCTGGTTCCATCACTTCACGGCAAATTGTTCCAAGGAACAAGTGGAAGCAGTGACAGATTTTATTTTCTTGGGCTCCAAAATCACTGTGGGTAGTGATCACAGCCATGAAATTAAAAGACGTTTGCTCCTTGGAAGGAAAGCTATGACAAACTTAAACAACATATTAAAAAGCAGAGACATTGTTTTGCTGACAAAAGTATGTATGGTCAAAGCTGTGGTTTTGCCAGTAGTCATGTACAGATGGGAGAGTCAAACCATAAAAAAACTGAGAGCCAAACAATTGATGCCTTTGAACCGTGGTATTGGAGAAGACTCTTGAGAGTCCCTTGGACTGCAAGGAGATCAAACCAATCAAAGGAAATCAACCCTGAATATTCATTGGAAGGACTGATGCTGAAGCTGAAGCTCCAACTCTTTGGCTACCTGATGCAAAGAACTGATTCCTTAGAAAAGACCCTGATGCTGGGAAAGACTGAAGGCAAAAGGAGGAGGCAGCAAAAGGATGAGATGGTTAGGTAGCATCACTGACCCCAAGGACATAAGTCTGAGCAAACTCCAGGAGATAGTGAAGGACAAGGAAGCCTGGCATTACATAGTCCATGGAGTCACAAAGAGTTGGACACAACTTAGCAACTGAACAATAACACAGCCACAAACTCATCGATATTTGTATTCATCTGGAATGACCTTATACATGTAAGTTTATATACTTATAAACTTACCTCCAGTGAACACCTGATTATACTGCATTGTTTTGTGAGAATAGAACATAACGAGACTCATCAGCAAAGAACTCTGAGGATGAGAGAGCAGATTTCACCAGGCTTGTCTATGTCTGCAAGACTAGATAAGCCTAGTTGTGGGTCAGGGACTGTGTTAATCTAGACTCTTTTGGTCGCAAGTTATAGAAAATGCAATTCAAATTGGTATTTGAGCCAAGGAGAATTTATCGGCTCATATGTGCGAAGCATCTAGGCCATATATCTGTGTATCAGTGGGATTAGAAACAAATCTTCTAATTTCAAAGGTGGGAATTAGAAAGATTCTTTTCCTTCTAGGTAAATTGGCCTTTTCACACAGAAATAGAATCACTTAATGTAGATTTAAAAAAAAAAGCAAGCTTTAAGACAACTACTTGTCTGTCTTAGATACAGTAAAAAACAAACTAAAGCATTTCAGCAAGGGTTAACAGATTCTCATCAATATGGCCAAGGAGGTGGAATAAATGCGCTGATAGCCTATGGTCCTCCATCCTCAAAAAAGTTGGGTCATTTTTTTATCCTTATAAGATGAGAAAACACTTGTCAAGTCAGAGGCTCCCAGCAAGTGTAGTAGCAGAAGGAGAGGCTGGTGTGTGTCTTTTATCTTGGGCTCCCAGCAGAGATGGACCCTCTTTTCTGTGGCATCATCTGTGTATGAGCGAAGTAACTTAAGCACATCCAGTTTTGCCAAGATGTTTAGACAATGGTGAATGCTGAATGCAAAAATTTACAAATCTTTTAAATGTATAATTAAAAACTTCCTGCATACTGTCATTATAAACATAGCAGTTGTATCTAAATTCAAATTGCAATGGTATTGTCAAGTTTTTGTCAAGTTGGGCTAATCATCTTTTTATCAGTGGCCAAAAGTTTTTTAATGACGCTGTTGAACTATTAAAGATATTCTTTTTACAAAAAGTTTTAAAGGGCTTCAAGGCCCAAGTTCTCAAACAAAGGGTCATTCTCTTCAATTCTCTGCTGCCCTTTCCTCTGTGTTGATTCTTTCTCAGGCAGATTCTCTGTTTAGCTAAGACTGCTG
>SJYV01041656.1:367539-437412 GCA_006410875.1 Neotragus pygmaeus
TCCAAAGAACACCCAGGACTGATCTCCTTTAGAATGGACTGGTTGGATCTCCTTGCAGTCCAAGGGACTCTCAAGAGTCTTCTCCAACACCACAGTTCAAAAGCATCAATTCTTCAGCACTCAGCTTTCTTCACAGCCCAACTCTCACATCCATACATGACCACAGGAAAAACCATAGCCTTGACTAGACGGACCTTTGTTGGCAAAGTAATGTCTCCATTTTTGGCTGCAAAGAATATAATCAATCTGATTTTGGTGTTGACCATCTGGTGATGTCCATGTGTAGAGTCTTCTCTTGTGTTGTTGGAAGAGGGTGTTTGCTATGACCAGTGTGTTCTCTTGGCAAAACTCTGTTAGCCTTTTTCCTGCTTCATTCCGCATTCCAAGGCCAAATTTGCCTGTTACTCCAGGTGTTTGACTTCATACTTTTGCATTCCAGTCCCCTATAATGAAAAGGACCAGGGGCAGCGGCTGGGAGGAGCTACCCCATACCTGAGGCCAGGGGCAGCAGCCGAGAGGAGCAACCCTACGTCCAAGGAGCAGTGGCTGCACAGGCGCAGGAAGGCCGAGAGGAGTTACTCCACATTCAAGGTCAGGAGGGGCGGCCGTGAGGAGAAACTCCTCATCCAAGGTAAGGAGCAGTGGCTGTGCTTTGCTGGAGCAGCTGTGAAGAGATACCCCACGTCCAAGGTAAGAGAAACCCAAGTAAGACGGTTGGTGTTGCAAGAGGGCATCAGAGGGCAGACACACTGAAACCATACTCACAGAAAACTAGTCAATCTAATAACATGGACCACAGCCTTGTCTAACTCAATGAAACTAAGCCATGCCCTGTGGGGCCACCTAAGATGGGCGGGTCATGGTGGAGAGGTCTGACAGAATGTGGTCCACTGGAGAAGGGAATGGCAAACCACTTCAGTATTCTTGCCTTGAGAACCCCATGAACAGTATGAAAAGGCAAAATGATAGGATACTGAAAGAGGAACTTCCCAGGTCAGTAGTTGCCCAATATGCTACTGGAGATCAGTGGAGAAATGACTCCAGAAAGAATGAAGGAATGGAGCCAAAGCAAAAACAATACCCAGTTGTGGATGTGACTGGTGACTGAAGCAAGGTCCAATGCTGTATTGCATAGGAACCTGGACTGTTAGGTCATGAATGAAGGCAAATTGGAAGTGGTCAAATAAGAGATGGCAAGAGTGAGCATTGACATTCTAGGAATCAGCAAACTAAAATGGACTGGAATGGGTGAATTAACTCAGATGACCATTATACCTACTACTGTGGGCAGGAATCCCTTAGAAGAAATGGAGTGGCCATGATGGTCAACAAAAGAGTCCAAAATGTGGTACTTGGATGCAATCTCAAAAACGACAGAATTATCTCTGTTCGTTTCCAAGGCAAACCGTTCAGTATCACAGTAATCCAAGTAGTAACGCTGAAGAAGCTGAAGTTGAATGGTTCTATGAAGACCTACAAGACCTTTTAGAATTAACACCCAAAAAAGATGTCCTTTTCATTATAGGGGACTGGAACAATGCTTTACTACCCTGCACAACCTGTGTTCTCCTATGATCTTGTGGTTTCTTTGTAAACTTTTCCACTCCAGTTGTGAAACTAAAAATTGTTTCTTCCCTAAACATTTTCAAGGAGCTGTATAAAACTAACAATGTTCTGTTAGCATCACAAACATAATAACATTTATTATCTTTCAAGATGTTAACTTCCTAGCACATAAGTGGTATTTTCCCATAATTCATGCATTCATTCATTCAACAAAGCCTGATAATGATACATTTCTAGACCACTAATTAAGAACCAGAGAACTTGAAAGTACCCAAATTGCATTTGAAAGCTCCAGTCTTCAGTTAAGAATTGTAGCATTGCAGTTAAAATTATTACTTTCAAGGCTTACTTAAGGACAAAGTCATCACAGACACATGTACTAATGAGAGCAAAGAGTTATGGCACTACCTGATTAGACCTTGGCCATCAAGATTATTGAGTATGCTTTAGACCTTCTCATTGTCATCTAATTAAAAATCATATTAGTAAGTATACATAAAGAGATATGTGCATGCGTGCTCAGTTGTCTCTGAATCTTTGGGACCCCCTGGACTATAGCCCTCCAGGCTCTTCTGTCCACAGGGTTTTTCAGGCAAGAATCCTGGAGTGGGTTGCCATTTCCTACCCCAGGATTTCTTTCTCTCCCAGGAATCAAACCCGCATCTCCTGTGTCTCCTGTATTGGTAGGTGGTTTCTTTACCACTGAGCCTCCTGGGAAGCCCAAAGAAATAAGGTGGAGAACTGGAGTGTCTGATAAATATGGGAACTATCTACCAGGATCCCTTTATATCAGGTTGAGAATCTCTGCTCCAGTTTAAGATTAAAATTGGTTTTCCCTGCATTAAAATTCTAGTTTCTGCCTCACATAGTCTACCTCTGGTTGCCCTGTATATATCCAGCCTGCTTAACTCTTCCCATCTATAATCTTCTCTCCAGCCCAGGAACTGATTTATTCAGCAACTATCTAAATATTGGGGGCTTCCCAGGTGGCACAGTGGTAAAGAATCCATCTGCCTGTCAGTGCTAGAGATGCCAGAGATAAGCGTTTGATCCCTAAATTGGGAGGATTCCCTGGAGGAGAAAATGGCAACCCACTCCAATATTCTTGCCTGGATAATCCCATGGACAGAGGAGGCTGGCGAGCTACAGTCCATGGGGTTGCAAAGATTCAGACGTGACTGAGCATGCACGGACAGACAACTAAATATTGGGTCTTTTTAATATCTCCTCATATATATTAATCAGCAGTTTGATCCTTTCAGATATTTCTTTTAAGATTTGGTGGGTGGGACAAGTGCAGTGTTAATAATCAAGTGTCAAACTAGCCTTCTACTGAGTCAAGACACTTCTGAGGACAGCAGTCTCCACCTTTATCCACAGCTTTGCTTTTCATGGTTCCAGTTACCCAAAGTCAACCACAGTCCAAAAATACTAAATTGGAAATTCCAGAAATAAACAATTCATAAATTTTATATTGTGTGCCATTCTGAGTAACATGGTGAAATTTCATGTTGTCCATTTCACCCCACCCAGGGTTTCCAGCCATCAACACTCTCAGCTCCTGGCATCCAATTATCAACATTGTCATGTTTGGATGATCCAGGGTCACCTAATCAGATGAGCCTTCTGAATATAGACAGAAGACCAACAGGAGCCTAATGCTTTGTCACAATGTCTATGCCATTCACCTCACTTCATCTTGTCACAAAGGAATTTTATCATCTCACATCAAATCAGCAGAAGGAGATGGGTGAGTTCAGTACAGTAAGATATTTAGCAAGACAACAAAAGAGAGCACATTCACATAGCTTTTATTATAGTACATTGTTATCAGTGTCCTGTTTTATTGTTGTTGTTGTAATCTCTGACTATGCCTAATGTATAAATGAAACTTTATCCTAGATAAGTATGATGTGTAGGGGAGAAATAGTATATATAGGATATATAGGATATACCGTCAGTGGTTTCAGGCATCCCCTGGGGGTCTTGGAAGGTATCCCCTGGATGAGGCGGGACCACTGTACTCTATGCAGTACCTTGTGACTCAGAAGGTTTTCTCTTTTGACTGTGGAGACAGGACTATCATCAGCTCTGAGTACAGGGCACTGCCTCTAACCCTTTTTCTTTTTTTAGGGGAGAAGTCCTTTTTCTAGTCCTGGGTAGTTTCCTCACTTGAATATGCTGATGGTACTCTGAATGCACAAGGGTGACTCACATATTGGAGGGTCTCTCTGCCTCTCCTTTGGCACTCTGCCCTGCAAACTCTAGCACCTTGATCTCCTTGAATTCTTAGATAAGGCTCCTCAATACAGGTATCCTACCCAGCCCTGCCTGAGTTCCCCTCCTAGCTTGGGGACCTGAAAATTCCTTCAGCCAGTAAGCTGGGACACTCTAGAATTCACTTCATTTGCTTCCCATATCTCCAGGATTCATCCTACCTCAATACCTGATCCACATTGTTTCAAAACCGTTGTTTTACATATTATGTCTGGTTTTCTTGGTTGTTTTAGGAGGAAGGGTAAATCAAGCCCCTTTTATTCCATCTTCAGAGAAGCCAATGGCACCCCACTCCAGTACTCTTGCCTGGAAAATCCCATGGACGGAGGAGCCTGGTAGGCTGCAGTCCATGGGGTTGCTGAGGGTCAGGCATGACTGGGTGACTTCACTTTCACTTTTCACTTTCATGCACTGGAGAAGGAAATGGCAGCCCACTCCAGTGTTCTTGCCTGGAGAATCCCAGGGACGGGGGAGCCTGGTGGGCTGCCGTCTATGGAGTCGTGCAGAGTCGGACACGACTGAAGCGACTTAGCAGTAGCAGCAGCAGTTATTCCATCTTAGCTGAAAGTGGAAGCCTATTATATTCTCACTGAAAACTGAATTGAAATGAATTAAAGTCTAAGAATTGTAGATAATGTCCTACATATATAGTCCTCTACCACTGTATCAGTTAGAGTTCAAGATGAGACACTGCAACAAACAGAATAGAAGTGAGTGCACCACAAGGTCATTCAGAATCATTCAAGGACCAGGTTCTTTCCATCTTGTGGCCGCCATCTCCTCAGGTGTTGTCTGTGGCCAGTCACATTTGAGCTAAAACTTTAGGGTTTCTATTATTAAAAAGGAAGATGGAGAAAATGATGCTGTGGACCAATAAAGAGTTTCAGCCACAAACACTCAGAAACTTCATTTAAATGTCTCATATTCCCTATATATTTTATCTTTTGCCAGAAATACCTGAAATGGCTTTAGATACCAGGAAGAGGAACGATTTTTAAAAACAAAGAAAAAAATCCTCTCAGGGTTATAATAAATAATTAGCATACTCAAAAGATTTTCAATTAATCTAAACTTATTCCTCACCTCAGTCTAACACTAAAGCTGCTTTGGGAGCTGCCTAAAATTTTGCAAAGTATTCATTTACAATAGAAAGTAAATGCCTCAGGGCAAATTTTCTACATCTTAATCTGATAGTGTGATTTTTTTTTTTTTTTTTAAGATGTATGCCTAGGAACTCATAAGCTTCTGGTAGCTTTCTATACCAGGCTTCCCAGGTGTGTTAGTGGTAAAGAACTCACCTGCCAATCCAGGAGATGTAAGAGACCACGTGCTGGATCCCTTAGTTGGGAAGATGTTAGGAAATGACAACCTACTCCAGTATTCTTGCCTGGAGAATCTCATGGACAGAGAAGCGTGAGGGCTACGGTCAATAGGGTCACAAAGAGTTGGACATGACTGAAGCAACTTAGCATGTAGGCCTCTTATATTTTATACCCTAATATAATTAGCTTCAACACCTTGTTCTGGACAAAATGAATGAATCAAGATTGTAAAATTTATACAAGGTTGATTTGGGGTTCACTACTCCCCCAGTCAATTTGATGAATTACATGAACATGTCAAATACTGTGTGTGCTCAATCACTAAGTCATGTCTGTTTGTGACTCTGTGGACTGTAGCCTCCCAGGCTCCTCTGTCCATGGGATTCTCCAGGCAAGAATACTGGAGTGGATTGCCATTTTCTCCTCCAGGGGATCTTCCCGACTCAGGGATCAAACCTGCATATCCAGAGTCTTCTGCATTAGCGGGCAGATTCTTTACCACTGAGCCACCTGGGAAGCCTTTCAAATGCCAGAAAGACCTATACATAGAAAACAACTTAAGAGATACTCCAAGAGTATACAGAAATAACAGTCCTATGGATAGTGCCTTGGCAGATAGAAGCTTCAGTTCTCCCATGATGCACTTGGACAGGGCTCCCTCACAGCATGGCAGGAAACAGATTTGTGCCCACGTTTCTCTACCAGTCATGACTTCTCATTACCCAAGGACCCCATTCAGTTCAGTAACATCTGCCTCTAGTTTCAACAAATAGTCCGTCTTTCTTATTTTACAGAAAGCTTCCAAAGGCATTTAATCTCTCTTTTTTTAATGTCTTCAGAGAACTGATTAATTCATAGTAGCATATTTCCATATTTAACCTTCTAACAACAGGAAAGTGAGAGAGGTAATTCTCTTTTAAAAACAATGGGACTTTAAAAGGTGGCTTACCATTTTTTCATTCTCCCTTAAATTTGCAGTCTATTTTAGCCAGACTATAACCATGGCAAGATTTCTAATGCTCACTCTTAAGAATCTCAAGCTGATTCTGAATTCTAAATGGGGAAATAAGTTTTTAAAAGTTTGGGGCTCAGAACTGATCTGAATCTCAGTCAAAAGCACACAACTCTTAAAAGACATTTTTCCCAGAATGGTTTTATGTTCACTAGAACAGGGAGAAGGCAAAAGACTTGAAAGAGAGTTACTGTCTCTCTGTAATGGAAGATGGATGGTTCCAGGGGATGTCAGAGAAATTCTAGGGCTGCAAGGAGTTTGAATTCTCATGGAGAAGAATGCAATCTCGGGAGGTAAACAGCGAATATAAAGCTAACAAACTAAATCACTGGAATAAAATTTAAGCTTGGCTGATACACTTTAGGTCTGGAGGAGACACAGGAGACGGCACTGTGAAATTTGCAGTTGAGAAAATATGTTTCGTCCACACATCATTTTAAGCTTTCCATGGCAGAGATCTTGAATGATTAATAAAGAACAGCCCGCACTTTGATGCGAAGAATTTCCACACCAGCATGGACAGATCCCCTTGATGCAGACTGAATAAGTCCATTTCCCACTTAACTCAAGCCGTTGTTATTACCTAAATACTGTCAAAATGTGGTGTTTTACATCCTGTAAGAATAAGTGAAGACTATCTTTTATGAGAGAAAACAGCTGTATATTTGAGATCAACTTTTTATGCTTTTGTATTACAAATCCCTCAGAGTCTCCACTCTTCTGATTTTATTTAGTGTGTGCGTGTGTGTGTGTGTGTGTGTGTATGTATGTTTTGAAGCATAGTGGATTTAAAATGTTGTGTTAGTTTCTGGTGTTTAACAAACTGATTCAGCTATACTGAAATATATGTATTCTTTTCCATTATGACTTATTTAGGATATTGAATATAGTTCCCTGTGCTATACAGTACAACCTTGTTGTTTATCTATTTTATATATAGTATTTTTTTCTGCTAATCCCAAACTCCTTAGCCCTTCCTCACTCCAGCTCTCCTTTGGTAACCCCAAGTTCTATCTGGCAAGGCACTATCCATAGGACTGTAAGTTCTGTATACTCTTGGAGTATCTCTTAACTTACTCTTCTGATTTCACACACTTCTAACATAGAAGAACATAGTCCTTCATTGGAAGGATTATACTGAAGCTGAAGCTCCAATACTTTGGCCACCTGATGTGAAAAGCCAACTCTCTGGAAAAGACCCTGATGCTGGGAAAGATTGAGGGCAGGAGGAGAAGAGGTTGACAGAGGATGAGATGGTTGGATGGCATATCTGAATCAATGGACATGAGTTTGAGCAAACTCTGGGAGATGGTGAAGGACAGCAAAGCCTGGTGTGCTGCAGTCCATGGGGTCGCAAAGAGTCAGACATGACTTAGCAACTGAACAACAAAATAGAACCAGAACTACATTCACACACATGCGTAAGGTGCAACTACATTTACACTTAGGACATAACGATCTAAGTCTGGGCTGTAAAATCAGAATTCCTGGCTCTAGGGCTCACAAACTATGTTCAGATCAGTTCAATCACTCAGTCGTGTCCGACTCTTTACGACCACAGCACGCCAGGCCTCCCTGTCCATCACCAACTCCCAGAGTTTACTCAAACTCATGTCCATTGAGTCGGTGATGCCATAGTTACATAAATGATGTAACTCTGGAGAAATTACATAACCTCTAGATGCTCTGTCTCCACCTCTGTAAAGCAGGGTTGAAAACAGTTATTCAACAATCAAATATTGATACATCCTCTTCCAATGGTAGTAACTGTGGCAGCATAAGTTCTTTGGGTATTGACCTGTCTGTGGTACCATGTGCTACATCATAACCAAAATATTCTGACATGTCACACTACCATATACAAAATAGATAACTAACAAAGGCCTACTATCCAGCACAAGGAACTATTCTCAGTATCTTGTAATAAGCTATAATGGAAAAGAATCTGAAAAAGAATGTATATACATATATATATATACATATATATATATATATACACACACACACAATCTCTTTGCTGGATACCTAAAACTAACCAACATTGTAAGTCAGCTATACTTCAATTTTTAAAAAATTAATGTTTTAAAATAAATAAATATTGATAGAACACAGGTCTGTGTCAAACACTGGAGAAAGAACAGTCCACAGGACAGATATGCCTCCAACTCTTGCTGCTGCTAAGTCACTTCAGTCATGTCCGACTCTGTGCAACCCCAGAGACAGCAGCCCACCAGGCTCACCCGTCCCTGGGATTCTCCAGGCAAGAACACCGGAGTGGGTTGCCATTTCCTTCTCCAATGCGTGAAAGTGAAAAGTCAAAGTGAAGTCATTCAGTCATGTCTGACCCCCAGCGACCCCATAGACTGCAGCCTTCCAGGCTCCTCTGTCCATAGAATTCTCCAGGCAAGAGTACTGGAATGGGGTGCCATTGCCTTCTCCCTCCAACTCTTAGGACCTTATAATTTGTCCATTTATACCAGAGTACATGTTTTCAGAAGGTTTTGTTGACATAATATAAAGCCTGTTACATAGTAATTCCTCAAAAGCACCCTATTTTAACATCGTCTGCTGGTGAACATCATCAATTACCATTTTCCCTTCCTATTATTTAAAAAAAAAAGTTAGCTACTTGTGTAACATGATTTCAGAAGTATCAAGGAGGCCCATTTCAAATAAAATACTCTTACCCACTGGATGATGTGAGACTAACAAAATGTCCAAATCCAAGAGTACATATAGGTTATGAGCAATAGCTTGTTCCAAGGAATAAGTGAGCTACACACATGAGGAAAGAGGTACTTAGCTTACGTGCTGGAGGAAATTGAAATTAGTACATTTTTATGAAGTGAAAAACCATGGGAGCTTGGAGGTATGTATTAAAATATGAATCAAGTTGTATGCTACAATTTGGATTTGCAACTGTCAGAAGCATTTCAAGTTTACTCTAAATGTCTGCAGCCTGGAGACGAGAAATCAGTCTGCTTGCGAACATTAGAACTTTTACTAAGATTTTCATATGCATTCACAATAAAGAAGTTGGTGTGGAAATGGGGTAATGATTTAAAAACAATAAATTCATTTAAGTTGATTCTGTGTTTCCTAACCATAAGAGCAAACTATAAATTATCACTTCCTCCCCAACTGTCAGGCTCTAAAATTTTCCTAAGTTTAACCGAAATGTATTTCACAAACTTGCAATGAGTTTGAAATACCAAGAATTTACATTTCAGCTGAGGAAAGTGACAGTAGGCATGTCCTTGACTCTTCACTGGCAGGTAAAAACAGCAGAGAAAAACCATCACCATCCCAAAGGCAGAGCACAGTCAAGCTTAAACTTGTTTGGGAAATTTACTTCAAAGAGTAGTACTCAACTAATGCTTTTTTGTCTAATTTACTAGGTCAAGTTTTCAGTATTCTTCAGTTCAGTCACTCAATTGTGTCTGACTCTGTGACCCCATGAACAGAAGCATTCAAAAGCAATTTAAAAGATAGACACTGAATGGACAAGTATTTCCCTCCTCCCCACCCCCAGGAAATTGCCTCGCTGATTTTTTTAAAGGAAGGATCACATTTCTGATTTTACATTTTCCTGCATCAAAGAATACAGTATTTGTCTTCCAGAGAGGTAGCATAAGCAGAGAAATAGTCACAGAGAAGGCTTAACACCCAGTCCCTGGGAGGAATTGAGCAATAGCTGTGATTGAGAGGGTCAATCATTTACAGGCTGAAGCTGCCCAGGAATTATATTACATCAGCAAGCAAGGCTGTTGTTTGAGAAAAGTGTGTCATGTCATTATCTGATGATTGATCTTCTTAATACAACTGAATCAAGACTACTTATCCAGTTTTCACACACTGAAAAAGTGTTTTTAACAGTTTAATTTTTTTATTCAGTTCTAATACACCTGAGGGATGCACATAACCACAGTGACAGATCATATAGTGGCTCGCCGTGGTGGAATTTCTCCCTTAAATGGAGAATTGCATCAGAAATTTAGGAGAGAGGAGATGTAGCTGCAGCTGCTGCTACTAAGTCCTATCAGTCATGTCTGACTCCCCATAGACGGAAGCCCACTAGGCTCCTCCGTCCCTGGGATTCTCCAGGCAAGAACACTGGAGTGGGTTGCCATTTCCCTCTCCAATGCATGAAAGTGAAAAGTGAAAGTGAAGTCGCTCAGTTGTGTCCGACTCTTAGCAACCCCATGGACTGTAGCCTAAGAGGCTCCTCCATCCATGGGATTTCCCAGGCAAGAGTACTGGAGTGGGGTGCCATTGCCTTCTCCAGAGATGCAGACAGAGCTGTTAAAAGAAACATTCCAAGCCTTAAAAAAGTGGCAAAGGAGGGATGAGATGCCACCCTCTATCGGTAGTCCCATAAAATCAACTCAGAGACTTCGGGTAAATGTGCTGACAATTGGCCAAGAACTGCAGTGCAGATTCCCTCTGGGAGAAGACTTTAATGCTGAGATAATTTCATGACTACGCTGTGGAATCACCCGATTGTGGTGGGGAGGAATGTGAAATGGAGAGCGCGTGCCTACTTCAAAAGAGATCAGATCAAGAGAGAAACTGTGAATGCCATGGTTAAAGGCATGGGCTGTGGACTGAACCCATGTCTCTTCAGTCTCCTGCACTGGCAGGGAGGTTCTTTACCACTAGCACCACCTGGGAAGCTTTAAATTTTCAGTACCCTCTACTAACTCCTTTTGTGACTTTTAGTAACTTGCATCATTCCTATAGGCTCCAGTTTCTTCAAAATGAACATTAAACCTACTTCACTTAGCTGATTAAAGGAGGTGATGTTTATAAAGCAACAGAGACTGACACCTGATTTTTTATTAATTCACCAGGCTCCTCCATCCATGGAATTTTCCAGGCAAAAATACTGGAATGGGTTGCCATTTCCTACTCAAGGGGACCTTCCTTAACGAGGGATCAAGCCTGTGTCTCTTGTGTCTCCTGTATTGGCAGGTAGATTCTTTACCACCATGCTAAATGGAAAGCCCCAATAATCCATTAATTCATATCAGTTGCTTTCATCCCTCCATTGTTGGTTCTGGTACTGTAGGGGGAAAGCAAAGGATTCAACAGAGATACAAGATGTAGGTTTAGTAAAGAGGAGGCTCCCCAATTTCCCTGAGATCCTTCACTGTCCTCTTCAGTGTTATCAAAAGACTAAAATAAGAAAATGCTCTAGCTCAGAGCAAGAAAGATGGCCAACCCCAAACTCTTAAATGCTCTGGGCAACTTTCTATCTGTATATGAAGCCCATCAGGATTCATCACCCAGAAAATAATCTTCTAGATATAATTCAAACACACAAAGTTTTGGACTCTCTCTTTTTCAATTCATAAAATGTGCTTAATGCTTATTTAATGGCATAACTAAAAAACACTTCAATTTGGCCCCCAAATTGAGAAATCTGAATGTACCATGTAATTTTCTTACAGATTTAAGTGTTTCTTTTCTCTTACTTGTAAAGAAAATGAAAGCAAAAAAGAATTTTCTGAAATGGGCAAAATAATCGTTCAACATTCAAAAATTCACAGTAATGGGATAGTAATCCTACAATGTACAATCTAATACATTTACTATAATTTCTACAATAATGTATCAACCTAGAAAATGGAAATTTTGCATTTTCCAAGTATTGTACCTTACAAGTGTTAGCTTTTAAGGCAAATTTAAACTAGATTTCCATGCTATTTGACCTCATGCATCTAAAATGAAAGCATCAAAACAATTGATTATAAGCATTCCATTGTTCTAATATTTCACTGTTTCTGCACAACTTCCATATCTATACATTTAACACTTTTTTCTCTTTGAAGTGTTAGTCACTCAGTCATGCCCAACTCTCTGCGACCCCGTGGACTACAGCCCACCAGGCTCCACTGTCCATGGGATTTTCCAGGCAAGAATACTGGAGTGGGTTGCCATTTCCTTCTCCAGGGTATCTTCCCGACCCAGGGACTGAACCCAGGTCTCCTGCACTGCAGGCATATTCTTTACCGACTGAGCTATGAGGGAAGCCCCAGTACAATTAATCTATATAAACAACACCAAAAGAAGATTCCAAAGTATCTATTCAAGATTATAAGAATTGGAGTCACTTTCAAAATTATGAGTCTACAGAGCAGTTAAGAAAATTGTACTGTGGAAAAGAAACCCAAAATGACTAGAACAGAAGTTAATATTGTAGAAGTTGTTGTTGCTGTTTAGTTGCTTAGTCGTGCCTGATTTGCGATTCCATGAACTATAGCCTCCCAGGCTCCTCTGTCCATAGGGTTTCCTAGGCAAGAATACTGGAGTGCATGGCCATTTCCTTCTGCAGGGGATCTTCCCAAATCAGTGATCGAACCCACATCTCCTGTTTGGCAATCAGATTCTTTACCACTGAGCCACCAGGTAAGCCCAAAATTGTAGAATAGCATCAGCTTATTCATGTATAAAGCAAACCAAGTCTGTGCATATTAAAATATCAAAAATAAATATGCTTTTCTCCCTGAAGTTGCAGGATTACCAGTTGCCATCTGTTAAAAATCAAATTTTAATACGATACAGAAAATGAAACTGAGTACACCATGATATTATATGAATGACAAAATACAACCAAGTTTTAAATGATTGATTTATTTATAAACTTACAAGGAAATGTTTTTTAATTAACATACAGAGTTGGTGAACACATGAGAATAAAATAATACCAAAAATTGATACAATGACATATTCAATAAAGATGATAGCTCCTAATTACCCTGATACAATGAAAATTCCATTTGAATATAAAAAGGAAGACAAAAAATTTAGAAAAATGATGTTTATAGGAGAAAAGAGGTGAGATTACCAGCTGCTTAGTGATAAAACCTAGTATTGTTGTCTTTATATGACTACTGCATCTGGCACACTGACATGCATGGTGTAATTTCAGTAATGTTTGTTGTAATGAGCTAAATAAACAATTGATAAAAACCAACCTTTGAGATATTTGAGAGCTTGTTCATGGACAGTACTGAGGCATGGGGCAAATTAAATAGTATATAGAGGTCAAGATCAGGCAACAACTCAACTTCTTTACTAAGTCTGGAGAAGAGAGGTGATTATTCATAGGTATTTTATTCATATATTTAGCCATTCAAAAAATATTTTCCAAACTTATCCAGAGTTCCAGAAAATAACCACAGATCTGGATACTTAAGGCTTCCCTGGTGCCTCAGTCAGTAAAGAACCAGGAGACCTGGGTTTGATCCCGAGGTGGGGAAGATTCCCCTGGAGAAGGAAATGGCAACCCACTCCTGTATTCTTGCCTGGGAAATCCCATGGACAAAGGAGCCTGGTGGGCTACAGTCCATGGGGTCACAAAGAGTTGGACATGATTTAGCAACTAAACCACCACCACCACTGGATACTTAGTGTTCAGTAGATGAGTCCTTGACCTCCCAGATCTTGTGAGGTCCAAGCTTCACCTAAGTTCTGCCTACCTAAGCTGAGAGGTAGCCTGAGAGAGAAGGAGGGTTGCTATATATATTCTTAAATCTTATGATTTTGCTTAAAATCCTTCAGGGCTTTCCCAGTCTTTAGGATAACATTCAAACCTCTTGACACTGCTCACAAAGTCATTCTGGACTCACCCTCTGCACACCTCCTGGCTTCATTCTGCCTCAGTCATTTCAAACTCTTTGAAGGCTTCAGAAATCTCTGCCCATGCTTTTTCTTTGTTCTAGAATTCCTTCCCCTGTATTATCCACCGGATTAAGTTGAATAAATCCAATTAATAGTTCAAACTTGATTTCAGTGTTTACTTCCTGTGGAAGAGCACACATGTGCTATAAACACACACGTGGGCCCGCACACATGTGCACACCCACACACACTCATATGCCACAGCCAAGCCTGAATCAAGTGTCTTTAAGCGCTCTTTTTTTTGCTCTTATTATACTCTATCTATATAATGTTTATCAATTAGGCTTATAATCACTGACCATTCGCCTCAGCTGAGTTGCAAAAGGGACTCTATCTTATTAAAAGTTGTATAAACAGTCCTTACTATATAATTCGACCATTAATAAGTTCTCAATAAAAATCCTCATATTATGTATGTTAATCACTCAATCATGTCTGACTCTTTGCAACTCCATGACTATGGACCCCACCAGGTTCCTCTGTCCATGGAATTCTCCAGGCAAGAATACTGGAGTGGGTTGCCATTTCCTTCTCCAGGAGATCTTCCTGACCGAGGGATCAAACCCAGGTCTCCTGCATTGCAGGCAGATTCTTTATCATCTGAGCTACAGGGAAGTCTTAGATGCCAAAATAAATAGAGATCTTTGTGGAAAAGCCAACATCTCAGAGCTTCAAATAAGAGCTTCTCATCCGGACTCTACATATTCCAATTAGACCTTTTCTATCTATGTTCATTTTGTTATACATCTTTGAGTTAAACATCTCCAAAAACCATAGTTTTAAAAGCCACAACATGACTTCACTCAAAGTTAGGGAGAGACCAGTTAATTGCACAAATGCTATCGAGCAAGAAAATAGATTCTATGCTCAGTGAACCCTAAATGCAATTCTCTTGTCCCCTCAATGCTCTGTGAGGGCTCTAAGTGACCTCTCTGGTCTGTTGATCACTCCAAGAAGAAAAGCGCAAACATTTTCTACTGAGTTGATTAAATTCCCTCCTTGCATAGGCCTGGATGAAAAATAACAAGTTAGAAAGCCTAGAGACTTTCGTGTGGTGAAAGAAAGAAGTTGCTAAACCATAGAGATTGATTTACTTTAGATGAACTATTCTTAATATTTTCTTTGTGTTACATAAATTCACAAGAATGTCATTAATTGAATAGAGTAGATAGTTGCTGTAATTTTTTTCAGCAGTAATAAATGTGGCCCAGAGCTAAATTAAGACATCCTTTCCCTACTCTGGGCATGGCTTTTTTTCCGAACAGCTGGTTTCTGTTAATAGGCATATCCTTCCTGCCAGAGCAAGCAAATTTGTAATCCCCATCATGCTTGCTGTGTAACTGCCCCAGAGCACATAATCACAGAGTACGTTCCTATTGCTTTACAAGGATTTTTTTTTTTCTTTCAAAGTTGTACTTTGGGGAGACACACCATCTATTTTGCACTCCAGTTTTATGCCTTTCTTTAATTATAGCATCTAATATTTATGGTGTGGAGAAGAAAATAAAGTTAAAGGTGTACAATTGCCTATTAAAAATATGTGAGCTCACAAATCCTCGATATACGCTAAGTTTTCTGGGATGCTACAGAGACATATTTCAAATGACAGCAGCATCTTCTACCACCCAATTAGGAAATACCAAAAAAAAATAAATAGGCTATGGACATAATATATTCAAAATCATATAAGCTCTGAAACTCATTGACCAGGAATGTAATGGCTGCCTTATTTTGACTTCATAATTTCATATTTATCAGGAGTATTAGGCAAATCATTAGGACTTCATTTTTTGAGTTTTATTTGGTTTCATTTTTCATTTTTGATAATGATTCTATTTACAATATAGTGGTGGAAAAGCAATACCTGGGCTTAATACTTCATTCACCAGGTAAACATGGCTCATTGCAGTTTCAGATTGTGGATTGTGGGTCCATAGTTTCAGTTGCGGAGGAGGCAATGGCACCCCCTCCAGCACTCTTGCCTGGAAAATCCCACGGATGGAGGAGCCTGCTGGGCTGCAGTCCACGGGGTCGCTAAGAGTCAGACAGGACTGAGCGACTTCACTTTCACTTTTCACTTTCATGCATTGGAGAAAGAAATGGAAACCCACTCCAGTGTTCTTGCCTGGAGAATCCCAGGGATGGGGGAGCCTGGTGGGCTTCCGTCTATGGGGTCGCACAGAGTCGGACACCACTGAAGCGACTTAGCAGCAGCAGCAGCAGCAGTTTCAGTTTGAGTTAATTACTTTGAGAAGGCATATGCCTAATTTATAATACTTTAATTCAAATTGTATGTTTATGTAAATAAAAGTAGATAGAAAATTACCTTTTCTACCTATGAAAGGAAAACTTATTTAAAGAGAATTTTCAGGTGAATATTTAACCTGTTAAGAGGCAAATAAAAATGTTTTCAATCATTTAAAATATACAATCTGTAGAGAACAGACTTGCCATTGTCAAGGGGGAGGGAGAGTGGGGAAGGGATGGATTAGGGGTTTGCAATTAGCAGATGCAAACAATTATATAGAGAGTGAACACACAACAAGGTCCTACTATATAGCACAGGGAAATGTCATATATTTTGTAAATGGAATATATAATTTTTCATGTTCTTTTCCATTATGGTTTATATGTATATAAGTATATATAACTGAATCACTTCACTGTACAGTAGAAATGAACACAACATTGTAAATCAATAATATTTCTTTAAATAAACATTAAAAATAAAATAAAACACATGATCTTATTTTTGAAGTATGTAGGAAAGGTTTATTTTTCAAAATACCTTCGAAAGTGAGAAATAGAGCTGAAAAGAATTCATTCAACAAGTGTAGGTAACATTGGGCAGGAATAAATGGGAAAAACATGCACAGTGATGAGATAGAGGCAGATGATTGACAAATGGATTTAGTCTCTGCCCACCCCTGGATAAACCAATCTCACAATGAGGTCTCTGGAGATAAAGCAAAAGGCATTTCTAGAGATAAAGAAGACATTTCCTAAAAATAAAGGTTTTAATTAATAGCAAGAGAAAATAGTCCTGATTCAGAAAATATAAACCAAAAACTAACATAAGAGGAAAATGATTAAATAAACCATATCAGGAGATCTTTTAGTGAAACCAAATTTCAGTAGGGATATAAAAGATTTGAATAGTATGATTCACAAACTTCAACTAAATTATATATAGCGACCCATTTATAAATTGCCAAATACACATTCTTTTTAAATACACATGAATATTAATGATAATCAACAAATTCTGAAATTTTAAACAAAGAATTTAAATTATATAGGCTGTGTTCTCTTATCACAGAGAAATAGGTTAGACATCAACAAAAAATAAGGAACTATAAATCTCCAAATATTTAGAAGTTAACAAGCACATTTCTAAATAACCTGTGAGTTATGGCAGAAACCACAATGGAAATTAGAAAGTATTTTTAACGTAATGCTTATGCAAATTCAATACATCAGACTTGAAGAATGTAGAAAGGCTGTGCTTATAAAGAAATTTATGTCTTTTAATAAACACATTCGAAAATGTACTTACTAAACAAAGTGTGTTGAGCCTTAATCCTGAGATGGCCCCACAATGAAACAAATGCTAGCTGATATTCACAAGTTTGTGTGGTCCCTGCCCTTGAATTTAGACTTGCCCTTTGGCTGGCTTTTCACCAGCAGAATGCAGCGGATGTGAATGTGCATAATTTCTGAGCTCAGGTCATGGAAAATCTTTTAGCTTCTACTTTTCTTTTTTACAAGAAAAGTCTTGAGAGAGCATGATGCTCTCCTAGAACACTTCCATCTATCACTTTTAGCTTGCTAACTCTGAGGCAAGTCAGCCATTGTGTAAAAAGTTCAGCTATAGAGACCACCATGCTGTGAGCAAGCCCAGCTCAGTTGAGTTCACTCGCTCAGTTGTGTCCAACCCTTTGCGACTCCATGAATCACAGCACGCCAGGCCTCCCTGTCCATCACCAACTCCCAGAGTTCACTCAGACTCACGTCCATCGAGTCCGTGATGCCATCCAGCCATCTCATCCTCGGTCGTCCCCTTCTCCTCCTGCCCTCAACCCCTCCCAGCATCAGAGTCTTTTCCAATGAGTCAACTCTTCACATGAGGTGGCCAAAGTACTGGAGTTTCAGCTTTAGCACCATTCCTTCCAAAGAAATCCCAGGGTTGATCTCCTTCAGAAAAGACTGGATGGATCTCCTTGCAGTCCAAGGGACTCTCAAGAGGCTTCTCCAACACTGCAGTTCAAAAGCATCAATTCTTCGGCGCTCAGCCTTCTTCACAGTCCAACTCTCACATCCATACATGAGTAAAACCATAGCCTTGACTAGACAGACCTTTGTTGGCAAAGTAATGTCTCTGCTTTTGAATATACTATCTAGGTTGGTCATAACTTTTCTTCCAAGGAGTAAGCGTCTTTTAATTTCATGGTTGCAATCACCATCTGCAGTGATTTTGGAGCTCTCTCCCCGCAAAAATAGTCTGACATTGTTTCCACTGTTTCCCCATCTATTTCCCATGAAGCAATGGGACCAGATGCCATAATCTTCATTTNGCCTGGTGGGCTGCCGTCTATGGGGTCGCACAGAGTCAGACACGACTGAAGCGACTTAGCAGTAGCAGCACCACAGTATTTTTTTTTAATATATTTATCTATTTATTTATGGCTGTGCTGGGTCTTCGCTGCTGCATGGGCTTTTCTCTAGCTGCGGGAATAGGGTCTACTCTCGCTGCGGCGTGCGGGCTTCTCATTGCGGTGGCTTCTCTTGTTGCCGAGCACAGGCTCCAGGGCACGTGGGCTCAGTAGTTGTGGTTCCCAGGCTCTAGAGCACAGGCTCAGTAGTTGTGGCACACGAGCTTAGTTGCTCCGTGGCATGTGGGATCAGCCCAGACCAGGGATCAAAGTCGTGTCTCATGCAGGCAGATTCTTCAGCTCTGTGCCCCGAGGGTACAATACAATATTATTACTAACTTTAGCCATCCTGCTGTAGATTAGATCTCTGAAGCTGTGTTCATCCTACATCACTGCCACTTTGGACACTCTGGCCAACAGTCACCCACTTACCCCACCTCCCCACCTCTGGGGACCACCATTCTAATCTCTGCTTCTGTGAATTTGGCTGTTTTAGATTTCACATACAAAGTAAGATTGTGCAGTATTTTTCTTTCTGTTTCTGGCTTACTTCACTTAGCACGGTGTCCCCCAGGTTCATCCATGTAGTCACAAATGGTGGTATATATATACACAATGGAATATTATTCAGCTTTAGAAAAAGAAATGTTTTCATATTAAAAGGACATAAGTCCTTATGTGGACGTAAGTCTCATAAGATTTACTGTTATAGTACATGAAAAAAAAATCAATCTCAAAAGTTTTGCCTGAAGGTTTTCTTCCTTCTAGAAACATTTCCCATTCTTTAGCCTAATTTGTGGATATATTTGAGAAAATATGAGAGAAGCACTTGAAATCATTTAATCTTTCTTCTAAGACATAAAGAAAAATCATAGGGATATATCAAATGATACCATCATTGCTGCCAAGCAGTACTGAAAATAATCAACATCAAAAGGTAGTTATTTTCTCTACTGATCACATTTCTTAAAAGCAAAAGTCATATTTGTTATCTAACACAATCTCCCATCTGATTAAGTTTTAATGATCGGCAACTATAAAATGAGAATTTTTTCATAATGTTTCACATGAATACTTTTTATGCTTTCCCTGTCCTAAGGAAACCAAAAAAAGATATCTTTAAAATTCATTTACATATTTTAATTTTCTAGATTCAAATTCCTTCTACCAGTCTCCACAAATACACAGACAAAATCATTCCCTCTCAATTTTTAGTTTTTTTTTTCTTATTCAGACTACTGTATAAGACTATAATCTCAATTTCTATTTTTCTTTGTACCTTTTCTTTGCAATTTCTGAAGATAGCAATTGATGCCAAAAGTAGTACCAGAATGCTTTAATTTTACCAGTTGGAGAATTAGACTGCCTCATTTAAAGCAATTTAGAAAAGAAGATATTGATGGTACAGTAGAAAAAGTACAAAGCTTGAAGGAAAAACTCTATAGCTTTAGAGTTGACTGCATATATGTTAAGTCACTTTAGTTGTGTCTGACTCTTTTTGACTCCACGGACTATATCCCACCAGGGTCCTCTGTCCATGGAATTATCTAGGCAAGAATACTGAAGTGGGTTACCATTCTCTTCTCCAGGGGATCTCTCTGACCCAGGGATCAAACCCGCATCTCTTACGTCTCCTGAGTTGGCAGGCAGGATTTTTAACATTAGCGCCACTGAAGACCTGAATTTAATCTCTTTTCATCTCTGAATCTATGGCTACTTGTTGGCCAAAAAGTTCATTTGGATTTTTCCATAAGATGTTAGATGTTAACATCAACAACATCTGACATAAGATGTTATGGAAACCCCAAATGAACATTTTGGCCAACCTAATAAAATATGGCAGCACTGACATGTTTTACAAACTCTTAAGAACTCTGTAGTATCCATGTAGTACCTAGTACAGGCCTAAAATTATCCAAAGTACTATGAAAAAGGAGCAAAATACAATAATGTTATTTTAATTTAGTAATCTTAGATCTTACTTTCTGCATAATAAATAGTGCATGACATGAAATGTAGCCTCTTAACATTTCTTAAGGAATACAGTACAAAGCAGTTTTAGATGCAGAGTATTGTACAGCAAATCTCTAGAATTTTTTCACCTTACACAACGGAAACTCTAAACCCATTAAACAGCATCTCCCCCAAATTCCCGCTTCCAGCCCCTAGCAACCACTATTCTACTTTCTGCTTCTATGAGTGTCTACTTTGAGAACTCACAAAAGTGCAATCATGTAGTATTTGTCCTTCGGTGACTGGCTCATTCCATTTAGTTAAGTTATCCATGTTTTTGTAGCCTATGACAGAATTCCCTTGTGAGACCAAGTGATATTCCATTGTATGTGTATACCATGTTTTCTTCATTCATTCATACATAAATAGACATTTAGATCTTTACTTCTTGGCTTGTGTGAATAATGCTGCAATGGACAATGGGTATAAAAACATATCTTGAAAATCCCAATTTCAATTCATTTAGATAAATATTCAAAAGGATCACCTAATCAAATGGCAATTCTACTTTTAATTTTTAAATTACCCTTCATACTTTTCCATAATGGCTGCACCATTTCTCATAATCAATAATGTACAAGGGCTCCAATTTCTCCACATCTTCCCCAACACTTCGTATTGTCTCTTTTGTTGATCATGGCCATTCTAATGGCTGTGAGGTGATATCACATTGTAGTTTTTGTAGTTACCTGTTGTTTAGTGGTATTGAACATCTTTTCATATACCTGTTCAGTTCAGTCACTCAGTCATGTCTGGCCCTTTGTGACCCCATGAATGGCAGCACACCAGGCCTCCCTGTCCATCACCAAATTCTGGAGTTTACTCAAACTCATGTACATTGAGTCAGTGATGCCATCCAACCATCTCATCCTCTGTCACCCCCTTCTCCTCCTGCCTTCAATCTTTCCCAGCATCAGGGTATTTTCAAATGAGTCAGTTCTTCACATCAAGTGGCCAAAGTGTTGGAGCTTCAGCTTCAGCATTAGTCCTTCCAATGAATATTCAGGACTGATTTCGTTTAGAATTAACTGGTTTGATCTCTTTGCAGTCCAAAGAACTCTCAAGAATCTTCTCCGACACCACAGTTCAAAAGCATCAATTCAAACTCATAGAAGCAAAGAATACAATAGTGTTTTCCAGGATTTGGAAGTTGAGGGAAACAGGTAACAGTTGTTCAGAATGTCTAACGTTTCAGCTATGCTAGATAAGTTCTAGAGATCTGCTGTATGACAGTGTCTTTAGTTAACATGGCATTGTGCTCTTCAAAATTTGTTGAGAGAGTAACCTGTAAAGTATTATTACTACAAAAAAAAAAGTGTGAGATATGCAAAGAAACTCTAGGAGGTGTTGAGTATGTCTATGATGGATATGGTTGCAATGATGGATGTTTTCATATGCCCAAACCTATCAAATTGCACATATTAAATATGCACAGTTTTTTGTTAATCAATTATACCTCAATAAAGCTGCTAAAAAAGAAAACTTTATCATTTAAATGCTTATACTTTAATATAGTTAGTGGTTCAGTCATGCCCAACTCTTTGAAACCCTTTGGACTATAGCCGGTCAGGCTACTCTGATCATGGAATTCTCCAGGCAAGAATACTGGAGTGGGTAGCCATTCTCTTCTCCAAGGGATATTCCCCACCCAGGGATGGAACCCAGGTCTCCTGCATTGCAGGCATATTCTTTACAATCTGAGTCACCAGGGAAAGGGTTAAAATTAATTAGCTACATCTCTCATTTTAGAATATTTTTCCAAATTTAGAAAAAGCAATAAGGGATGATAGAGAGGAACAAATCAGAAATTAAAGAAATAGAAAATAAAGATTCATTTGAAAAGTATTAAACAATCAAATATCTTGCAAGTGTAATTAAGAAGAAAAACAGAAATATATAAAATCTCCAGTGAAAAGGGAGACAAAAGTACAAATATGGCAGAGGTTAAGGAGACAAGACATAAGAGTTTTGCTTTTGCTTTATGGGTGCATGCATGCTAAGTTGCTTCAGTCATGTCTGACTCTTTGTGACCCCATGGACTGAGAGCCTGACAGGGATTCTCCAGGCTAGAATACTGGAGTGGATTGCTGCACCCTCCTTCAGGAGAGCTTCCAGACCCAGGGAATGAAAGTGCATCTCTTACGTCTCCTTCATTGGCAGGTGGGTTCTTTACCATTAGTGTCACCGGCGTAGCCCTCTTAATTAGTACAAACTTCCTATGGTCCATTCTTTCTTCTGATTTCAGCTATAAATTTTAGATAAAATTCAAAACAAACAACATGAAAACTTGGAAAAGTAGTCTGATTCTTCAAGTGAGTCAAAACATAGAGAATCGACTTGCACAGGGTTGGATTTTCAGATTTTTTTTTTCTTCACATGACTTGCCCTAAGAGTCAGTCATAGTAATGGAGAGTGATGAAGAGTTCTACCCAGCCAAGGACTCTGATAGCTTCCCCACCAAACTTCTGAGTGGAATCAGAGAGAGCTCTGAGAGCAGGAAAGAAGAAATATCCAAGAGAATAACAGAATATCCCTTAGTTTCATACATGCACTTGCACAAGTAACAATCTTAATGCTTGAACTACACATGTATGGGACAGATCCAAACCAAAAATAAAAGCTTACCTGAAGTTTGAACACCTTACACAGAGTGAGAGACAGATCTCCTTGTAAAAACCTAACTGTATTATTGCCTTCTAAAAAAAAAAAAAATCAGTATTATCTAGAAGATTATAACTCAATCCAGACTCTATACAGCAAAAGATTAAAACTGTCCAATAAAAAATTTAAAATTACTCCACATGCAAATAACCAGGGAAACATAGCCCTTTCTCAAGGCCAGCAACAGTACACATATTAATCCTATGAAAATACAAATTGTTAGAATTATCAGGTAAAAACTTTAAAGCAGCTACTATAAATATGAACCATGAGGTAAAGGAAAAAACACTTCAAATGGATAAAAGAAAAGAAATATTAGTTGAAGAATAAACAAACAGTAAAAAAGAACCAAATGGAAATTTTAGAACATCTTACCTATGAGCAGAATGAACATGTCAGAAAATATAAGCAGTAATTGTGAAGATAAAACAAACAAAAAATATTCAACTGAAAAAGAGAGAAAAAATTATATTGAGAAAAAATGGACAAAATCTGAGAACCTGTAGGCCAATATCAATGGTTTAATACATATATTAGTGGAGTCCCAGAAAAAGAAGAGAAAGAGATTGATATCCCCCCAAATGTAAAGAAATATGAATTTAAAGCTTCCACAATTTGATGAAAAAGTTATATTTACAAATTTTAAAAACTCAGTGCATCCTAATCAGGATAAAATCAAAATTGCTAGAGATATCATAATCAAAATTCTAAAATTTTTAAAAAAGTAATATTGAAAGCAGCAAGAAAACAACATATTATATATGAGGAGTAAGGAAGGGGACAATTTGAGTTACTATGGAATGCTGATCAAAAATCATGGATGCCATAAGACACTGGACTAGCATCTTTTAAACTGCTGGAAAATAGAAAAAAAAAAAAAAACACTCTTAACATAGAGTTCTATATCCAGCAAAGATATGTATATTTATTTTAGAAATGAAGACAAAGTAAAGAGACTTTTCAGAACCAAGAGAAATTGTCACCAACAGTTAAGTATAAAATTATTTTTCCTTCAAAATATATATCACTATTTATTAAAAATTATTATCAGGTATTTAATATTTGTAAATGTGATACATGTGAAAAGTATAACAAAGTCAGTGGAACGTGGAGGTAAAGGAACCTATCTGGTTGCAATGTTTTTACATTTTAAATGAGTGGTGATCATTGAAAAAGCAAGAAAATTCCCAAAAAAAAACCCTATTTCTGCTCTATAGACTATGCCAAAGCCTTTGACTCTGTGGATCACAAAAAACTATGGAAAATTCTGACAGAGATGGGAATACCAGACCACTTGACCTGCCTCTTGAAAAACCTATATGCAGGTCAGGAAGCAACAGTTAGAACTGGACATGAAACAACACACTGGTTCCAAATAGAAAAAGGAGTATGTCAAGGCTGTATATTGTCACCCTGCTTATTTAACTTTTTTTTNGCATATTGGGCACCTAATGACCTGGGGAGTTCCTCTTTTGGTATCCTATCATTTTGCCTTTTCATATTGTTCATGGTACATGTTTAGTTATGTATTAATAAATTGCAATGCAATACAAAACATATTTACCAAAATATCCAATAGACGGGTTAACATAGAATATTAAAAATAATTCAAAAGAAGACAGTAAAATGAGAACAAGGGAAGAATAGAAGAGATACATGGAACATTAAGAATGGTAGAACTAAGCTGAACCATATCAAAAATTACATTAAATGTCATTGATCTAAATATTTTCATTAAAAGGTAGAGATTGGCAGAGTTTTTAAAAATGAAAAACCTATTCACAACTTGCCTAGAAGGGACACATTATAATACAAAATGAAAACAGGTTATTATAAGTAAATAGATAGTGACAGAATACATCCTGCAAACTATAAACAAAAAAAGGATACAGTAATATTAAATGACGTTAACTTCAGTGAGAAGAGTGATACCAGAAAGAAGGGTTTCCAAAGTTGTTCAGTGGTAAAGAATCCACCTGTCAATACAGGAGACACTGGAGATGCAGGTTTGATCGCTGGGTCAGGAAGATCCCTTGGAGTAGGAAATGGCAACCCACTCCAGTAAACTTGCCTGGAAAACCCCATGGACAGAGGAGCCTGGTGGGCTACAGTCCATGGGATCACAAAAGAGTTGGACACAACTGAGAAACTAGCATGAGCACACCAGAAATAAAGAGCAACATTTAGTAAACATAAAATGTATAATTTATGTATGCAGGTCAGGAAGCAACAGTTAGAACTGGACATAGAACAACAGACTGGTTACAAATAGGAAAAGGAGTATGTCAGGCTGGCATATTGTCACCTTGTTTATTTAACTTATATGCAGAGCACATCATGAGAAATCCTGGGCTGGAGGAAGCACAAGTTGGAATCAAGATTGCTGGGAGAAATGTCAGTAACAGATGGTACCACCCTTATGGCAGAAAGTGAAGAATTAATGAGCCTTTTGATGAAAGTGAAAGAAGAGAATGAAAAAGTCGGCTTAAGGCTTAACATTCAGAAAACTAAGATCATGGCATCCAGTCCCATCACTTCATGGCAAATAGATGGGAAACAGTGGAAACAGTGACAGACTTTATTTTGGGGGGCTCCAAAATCACTGCAGATGGTGAATACAATCATGAAATTAAAAGATACTTACTCCTTGGAAGAAAAGTTGTGACCAACCTAAACAGCATATTAAAAACCAGAGACATTATTTTGCCAAGAAAGGTCAGGCTAGTCAAGGCTATGGTTTTCCCAGTAGTCGTGTATGGATGTGAGAGTTGGAATATAAAGAAAGCTGAGCACCAAAGAACTGATGCTTTTGAACTGTAGTTGGAGAAGACTCTTGAAAGTCACTTGGACTGCAAAGAGATCCAACCAGTCCATCCTAAAGGAAATCAGCCCTGAATATTCACTGGAATATTGAAGCTGAAACTCCAATAATTTGGCCACCTGATGTGAAGAATTGACTCATTAGAAAAGACTCTGATGCTGGGAAAGATTGAAGGCAGGAGGAGAAGGGAGTGACAGAGGATGAGATGGTTAGATGGCATCACTGACTCAATGGACATGAGTTTGAGCAAGCTCTGGGAATTAGTAATGGACAGGGAGACCTGGCGTGCTGTAGTCCATTGGGTCGCAAACAGTCGGACATGACTGAGCTGAACTGAAACTATGTGAACAACTAAAAATCAAAGAATTAAAGGGAGAAATAGACAATTCCACAACCATAGCAGAACACCACAATGCCACTCTCACAGTAACTGAGATGGATGCAGAACACCATTTATATCAATAGTTAAGTTCAGCAAAGAGACCAAAAATAAAACTCTACAAAATAAAACTTTAGGCTCAGATAGTTATATTTGTTAGTTCTATCAAACATTGAAGAAGATGTTTTCTGCAAACTTTTGTAGCAAAAAAAGTATAAAAGGAGGATGAGACAAAGTTAATACCAAAACCAACTACAATAAAAATAGAACAATGGAGAACTGGACAACTCCATGTAAAAGAATGAAATTAGAACATTTCCTAACACCATACACAGAGATAAACTCAAAATGATTTAAAGACCTAAATACAGACCAGAAACTATAAAACTTTTAGAAGAAAATTTAGGCAGAATACTGTATAACATGAATCACAGCAAGATCCTCTATGACCCACCTCCTAGAATAATGCAAATAAAAACAAAATAAACAAGTGGGACCTAATTAAACTTAAAATATTTTTCACAGCAAAGGAAACTATAAACAAGGTGAAAAACAGCCCTCAGAATGGGAGAAAATAATAGTAAATGAAACAACTGACAAAGGACTACAGAATGAGTAAATCAGAGAGAGAAAAACAAACATTGTATGTCATTGCAAATACATGGAATCTAGAAAGATGGTACTGATGAGCCTATTGGCAGTGCAGTGACAGAGACACAGGCATAGAGAATAGACTTATGGACGTGGGCGGGTGGGGGGAAGGAGGGAGTGAAGCAAATGGAGAGAGTAGCAAGGAACATACATACTACCGCACATAAAGCAGACAACCAACGGAGATTTGCTCTATGACTCCGGGAGCTCAAACCAGGGCTCTGTAGCAACCTAGAGGGGTGGGAAAGGATGGGAAGTGGGAGGGTGACTCAAGAGGGAGGGGGCATGTGTACACCTGTGGCTAATTCATGTTGATGTGCGGCAGAAATGAAACCAACATTGTAGGGCAATTATTCCTCATAAAAAATAAATTTTTAAAATATGTGAGGCAAATAGTATAATGGAATAATCTGTGTTCTAGACAATAAAACACAANGGTGACTCAAGAGGGAGGGGGCATGTGTACACCTGTGGCTAATTCATGTTGATGTGCGGCAGAAATGAAACCAACATTGTAGGGCAATTATTCCTCATAAAAAATAAATTTTTAAAATATGTGAGGCAAATAGTATAATGGAATAATCTGTGTTCTAGACAATAAAACACAATTCACAATGTATCTGAAAAAGAGGCTAAAATGTGTGGAATACTAGATTTGAAATGAGACTCTTAAATATTCTTTTCAGAATGTTCCCAACATAAAGAGAGATAGTAAAAAGAAATTGAATGACAGAAGCATGATAAATGCCCACTAAGATGGGGATGTTATTAGACTTTTTCNTGAAAAAGAGGCTAAAATGTGTGGAATACTAGATTTGAAATGAGACTCTTAAATATTCTTTTCAGAATGTTCCCAACATAAAGAGAGATAGTAAAAAGAAATTGAATGACAGAAGCATGATAAATGCCCACTAAGATGGGGATGTTATTAGACTTTTTCCAGTTATTTGTAGTTCTGTCATATTTATTCCATGCTTGCATGCATTCTCAGTCACTCGGTCATGTCCATGGACCATGTAGACATGGATCATGTCCATGTAGACCACCAGGCTTCTCTGTCGGTGGGATTTTCCAGGCAAGAATACTGGAGTAATCTTTCTGACACAGGGATGGAACCCATATCTCTTGAACTGGCAGGCAGATTCTTTACCACTGAATCCACCAGGGAAGTCTACATTAGGTTACAAATTACTTCTAGTATATGGTTTGGAATTAGTCCATTATTACATTTTACTTCAATAAAGATAACATTGTAAATATACATATTTCTTATTTCTTGTTTGTCTATATCATCAATTCAGTCAACCAAAACTTTTGAGCATTTACTACGTGCCAGGCACTGTTTGATGCATTGAGATACATAGGAAATGAACAAAAACCTCTGCCCTCATGAAGCTTATAGTCTGATAAGAAACCTAGCCATGGGAGCATAGTCTGTTATTCGGAAATCACACTGAGTTTAAATAATAGTGCCAAACAGGACATTAAAATCGACAGTCAAATTTAGTAACACATCAGCAATTGTCAATAGGGTGTTGAAAGAAATATGGATAATTATCATAGCCCATTATCAAAAGTCTGAGTGTGCAGAATTCTGCTGGCAATATGTGCCTAGTTAAGAGAAAAAAATTAACTTCCACATGACAGGAGAAGACTGGTCTATTACTAAACTACATCCTGAATGTAACAGTAACTTAAGGATGATGTCACAGTGCTGAATGAAGCAGTCTCTAAACATGTTAAATGGCAACGTAAAATGGGTTCATCACACTCTGGAAGATTCTTCATAATAAAAGATGCCATACAAATATAAGTCCTTTCTGGGCTAGTAATTTATATTCATGAAGAAGATGCACCCAGCAATGATCATTTAATTAACAAACATAGAGGATTCTAAAGAGAAATGATCCTTCCCTGATGCCAAACGTGTCATTCAATATCAGTGCCACTGCTGAGGTATCAGGAATGTCAGATAAATCTTCAGATGCTTCATATTCTATGCAGGGGAAGTAATTTCACTTGGGGATAAAACTGCCATTTGGCTCAATTACCTCCATACAGTCTAATTCTGGAAGGCAGGCAGGTTCTTTTCCATACTGTTTTAAGCTTTGAAGGGTTTCATCACTAGAATGATTTCCCTGGACATGGAATATGTTTCACTTCAGCATTAAATACAGTTTAAGATCAAACAATCTTTGAGAAAGATTTTAGCAGGCACTTTAGATCTCCGTGTTAGTGGGGTTTTTTGAAGCACGCATAGCAAAGAGGAAATGTAATCATTGCACTACATATCATTCAGGATTTTAAAACAGCCTGCAGAGGAGGACTGATGTTTCATCAATGGATTGTGGGATGAGCAATTCATATAAGGTCAACAAAGCTTTATAGTTCAGAAGACAGATACTTAAAACCCTGCAGGACTTGCTGTGTTTACTGTTCATTTCTCCATAAATTTTGCTTGTTCCTGATAACTTGAACATTAAGCTTTCCATTTATAGAAGGCACCTTGTAATAAGAGGGAAATTTAAATTCATATTCATCTCAAAGGCAAATGTCTTATTTTTAAAAATACAGTAGTGTTTACATACAATACGATGTAAATTCCATATTGAAAGAATATTAATATTTTGAACAAAATAGTTGAATTTTAATAGGCAAAAAATCAGATTATTTAATCAACATTATTATTTCTAAAATGGCTTTTAACTAAATATTCAAACATAAAATTTCAGCTTTAAGAAACTAAATTTAGAAGTATTTTCTCAAATGGAATGTTTTTTGCATCTATTACTGCTTTGTTGAATTAAACAACATAATATATACAATGTTTAAGGAATGAAAAAGCAAAAGACATGAATGAAAGTTCAGTTGTGTATAGTGTTTCTGATTTTAAATTTTTGACAGAATATTTCATGAAAAAAAGTGAAAGTGAAGGTCGCTCAGTCATGTCCAACTCTTTGTGATCCCGTGGACTATAGCCTCCCAGGCTCCTCTGTCGATGGAATTCTCCAGGCCAGAACACTGGAGTGAGTAGCCATTCCTTTCTCCAGGGGATCTTCCCAACCCAGGGATCAAACCCAGATCTCCTGCATTACAGGCGGATTCTTTACTATCTGAGCCACCAGAGAAGCATACTCAAGTAAAAAGTATTTTTGTAGTACATGTAAATTTGGTGTATTTAAGAACATACGTTTCATTTTCCACGATATGCTCAGTTTCAAATTGTGTTTAGCCTCCACGTTGACAACCAGCAGTGTAATTTGTTATTTGGACCTGTTTATAATAACTGTTTTTTGCACTGAATAATTACTTAGCCATAAGAAAGTTCTTAAATATTATGTGATGATATATTCTCCTAAATTTCTAGAGAAAAATTGATCTTTTATACTGACCATCCTCTCACACGCCTTTTCTCACAGTGTATGCTTTATCATCTGAAGTATTTTACAGCAGTAAATCCAGAACAATATTCTAATTCTCTATGTAATCCAAAAAAAACCACCAAAGTGAAAGGAAAAAAACATAATTAGCTATAAGACTATTCATACCAGCTTCTTAATTAGGGAAAATTAAAATGTATCTATCTTGCTTCAGTGTAATCCCAAATGGAAAAATGAATAAGAGTTCAATTTGATGAGCTGACAAATATCACAGGAGAATAAAGTTTAAGATTTTTTTACCTAAGTTTTTTAATCAAACAAATTCATTTTATTTTTTTATATACAAAGTTGATGATATATGATTTCTAAGATTCTTGTTTTGCAAAGTTGATTTAGGTATACAAGCATAAAAATTGGACCAATTGTAAATTTTGCATTGTTTTTAAACCTTATAAATTAACAGTAATTCTTAAATTTATACTTTATTATATATAAATTATGGAGAAGGCAATGGCACCCCACTCCAGTACGCTTGCCTGGAAAATCCCATGGATGGAGGACCCTGGTAGGCTGCAGTCCATGGTGTTGCCAAGAGTCAGACACAACTGAGCCACATCACTTTCATTTTTCACTTTCATGCACTGGAGAAGGAAATGGCAACCCACTCCAGTGTTCTTGCCTGGAGAATCCCAGTGACGGGGGAGCCTGGTGGACTGCCATCTATGGGGCCGCACACGACTCAAGTGACTTAGCAGCATATATAAATTATAAGAAATCAAACTTACTATGTATAAATAATAAGAACTCATCACCATCTCCTATATGCACCACTGAAATTACATCTACCATTCAACCTTCAATCAAAAGAAAATTTTCTTTGAAGATTTTACACATCACCTACATATTGTATCATCACAATCCTTTATTATGTCTCTTGTATTTGAACTTATCAACATCTGGAAGGGAATTAAAACTCCTTGGATTTCTGTGTTCCTATAAAAGTCACACCTTGCCTAGACTCTTCACATGCTGTGAGAATTAAGTCTGCCTCCATTTGTTTAGTGTTCAGAGATCAGAAAGGAGAATAAAATTTCTCTTAAACAGCCTGGACTAGGTTCCTAAATCAAGCTCCCAAGGTGTTGGGAAATCTCAGGAACTATCTCCAAAGGCGTTTATATGTCAAAAGGTCTGAAACCCAGACCCTGGAGACATCCTGGGACATAAAAGTCTGAGGTATCCATGGTTTATCTGGGAAAGATATATTTACCTTAAAAGTGGCTAGGGTGAGAACCCAGGATTCTTTCCATCTCTTTCAAAAGCACAAGAGCGTTTTTTCTCCTTTCAGGAGGGACAGAATGTGCCTAACTATTAGGCCATTGTTAACCCTTTGTTCTCTGTTCCTCACCCCTTCCCATCTGCCCTAGTGCCTGATCAAGCAGCAAGGCATGGAGCAAGGGGCAGAGGCATTTGTTATTGTTCAGTGGCTCAGTCACGTCTGAGCTTTTCAACCCCATGGACTATAACCCACCAGGCTCCTCTGTCCATGGGACTTTCCAGGCAAGAATATTGGAGTGTGTTGCCATTTCCTTCTCCAGGGGATCTTCCTGAACCAGGGATGGATCAAACCCACATTTCCTGCATGGCAGGCAGATTCTTTACCAATGAGCCACCTAGGAAGCCCCACTTTTTGTTTACTATGTGTAATTAAGGAATTTGTCTTTGATTCTGTATGCATTCAGGATAAAATTAATAAAGGCAAATCTTAAGTACATTAAAACAATTTTTTTTCATTTTTGGACTCACACATCGTCTGATTTGATAATTATATGTGGACATATATTTGTTTTCTAATCACCATTTCTTTATAACATATAGTGTATTGGACATAGAAGAAAGCAAATGTTTGTCACAGGTAAATATTTGTTCAGTGAATAAGAAGAAATGAACCTCTGTTACCCCAGTTGGATGTGAGAAGATGCTCCAAAGAGTATTGAGATTGGACCTTGAACTTTGTGAGTGTAGATGTGGGCTTCCCTTGTAGCTTAGTTGGTAAAAAATTCGCCTGCAGTGCAGGAGACCCAGGCTCAATTTCTGGGTTGGGGAGATTCCCTGGAGAAGGAAACAGCAACCCACTCCAGTATTCTTGCCTGGAGAATCCCATGGACAGAGGAGCCTGGCAGGCTACAGTCTATGGGGTCGCAAGAGTAGGATATGACTTGGTGACCAAACCACTACCACCTCCAAGGTATGGCTGTAATGGAGTGAGTGAACGTGAAGTTGCAANGTATTCTTGCCTGGAGAATCCCATGGACAGAGGAGCCTGGCAGGCTACAGTCTATGGGGTCGCAAGAGTAGGATATGACTTGGTGACCAAACCACTACCACCTCCAAGGTATGGCTGTAATGGAGTGAGTGAACGTGAAGTTGCAATGTTGTATGCAGTGTAATGTAACATCACATGACCCTGTTCTCCTGAGTGTATGTGTGGCTAGAGTAGCCCTGAGGAGGTACTTTCAGAGAAAGCCATTCTGCCCAAGTGTGGGACTCGCATTTTCCAGTCTCGTTCTACAGAAAGTATATTCTCCTAACATCACCCCTTTCTCCTTACTATTAAAGGTAAGATTTTACAACAAACATTCTGTATAGAAAATGCAAGCCTTTAACTGCGAAAACATCTTTTCCTTATATGAGTTGTTTAGTCCTAAGGTAAGTATTTAAGTTTTTTTTAATGTACTGAAATTTTTATTTAGTCTTTTAAAGTATTACAGTTTTTGTCTTTGGGCTTCCCTGGTGGCTCAGACAGTAAAGACTCTGCCTGCAATGCAGGAGACCCAGGTTCAAAATCTCCTGAAAAGGGGAACAGCAACCCACTCCAGTATTCTTGCCTGAAGAATTCTATGGATCAAGGAGCCTGGAAGGCTGAATTGGGTGGCGAACAGTAGGACATGACTGAGCCATTAATAGTTAATGGTTGAAAGGCTTTTGTTGTATTCTTTTCTGCTTTATCTTTCTTTGGTATTGGTGCTTTCAAACAAGAAGGGACAAAGGGTGACCAGGCAGGGAGACCCACCTGTGTGAAAGCTCTGAGCAAGAGGAGTGTGGCTTGGCCATACTCAGAGAGAGGGAGGGTGAAGCAGATATTATAAGGCTAAAAAGCTAAGTTGGAGTCACAGAGCTGATGTGCTTTGTCATTCAGTTGTGGCTGACTCTTTGTGACCCCATGGACTGTAGCCCAGCAGGCTCCTCTGTCCATGGGGATTATCCAGGCAAGAATACCACAGTGGGTTGCCATGCCCTCCTCTGGGGGATCTTCCCAACCCAGGGATGGAACCCAGGTCTCCTGCATTGCAGGCAGATTCGTTACCATCTGAGCCACCAGCAAAGCCCACAGAGCTGGTAGGTCATGTTAATTAAGGCTGATACAGGAGGAACACAGATGATATAGCTTAGTACTAAAAAAAAAGCCCTCTTATTTGGAAATAATTTCAAACTTAAAAATCACAAGAAAGATACGAGAATGGTGGTACCCTTTACTCAGATTTCACCAGTCATTAACATTTTGTCACATTTGTGACACTGCTTGACTGTAAACTGCAATAAATATTCCCAAGCCCCTAAATTCCTCATAAAATTTCCTAAGAACAACACGACTCCCTGTGCAATTGTAGTATAGTATCAAATTCTGGGAATAGTGAGGGTTACAACACCAGAGACTGCATTTCAATTTTTAGCCAATTAACACATTGTAGCCTATATTCATTTTCTACCTCTGCTATAATAAGTCATCACAAATTGAGTGGCTTAAAACAATACACACACTTTTTTTTTTTAATAATTCTATAAGTCACAAATTTGTTAGAGTTTTCACTGGAGCACAGAGAGGCACCTTCCCTGAGACTCTAGGAGGGAATTCTTACCTTGCTCACTTGGGTTTTGCAGAATCCAGATCCTTGGTGTTGCAGGGCCAAAGTCCCTGTTTCCTGGCTGATTGCAGGATGACAGTCATTCCCAGACTCCAGAGACCACTGCCATTTTTTGGCTCGTGACGCTCTTCCTCCGTTTTCAAGGCCAGCAGCAGTGGGTCAGGATCTGCTGTATCTCCCTCTTTAACCACTGGGAGCTTCTTCACTTTTCAGGACTCATGTTAATGCAACTGAACCCATACTGATAACCCAGTACAATCTCTCCTGAAGATCTGTAACCTTAATCCCAGCTGGGAAGTCTCTTAGCCTTGTAAAGTGACGTAGTCACAGGTCTGGAGTGAAGACATCAAAGAGGTGAGAGGGGAGCATTAGTCTGCCTGCAGCCCAGGGCAGTCGTTTGCCTTGCGGCAGCCTAACACCTTGCCTGTCCTCACGTAGCCCTACATGGCAAGGCTTGACCAGTCTCACGAGTCCTAGCGACATCCTAGACTCCTCCTGGAGCAAGGGGAGGTACTCAGGCTTGAGAGGGGCTGCCATGGACCTGTGTCTCATCTCTCTCCATAGTTTCATCTGAGCCCAAGACATTCTTCTCCCCGGCCTCCTGTGACACAGCTGCAGGCCTCTGAGTATCTGCTTAACTCCTCGGTCTCCCTTACACCTGGCCACCTCTTACTGGGCCCTCCAGGTGGCATCGTCTTGTGAGACGAGAGACAGGGGGACTGACCCCATGATGACCTCAGGTATGTGGTATCAGGAAGAACTGCCTGAATCCATCTGGGCTTGTTGTCTCCTGACTGGCCGCATCCCGTAGCGTGGCAGGTCAACTCGACGGGTTCAGGAATGAACCTCTTGACCTCAGTAGCCACTGTGCTGCTGTGTCGGGTCTGCTTGATCACTGGACATCCAAAAATGTTCTACAAAGTATTGTTTTTTTCCTATCTAGGGCCCAATCCAGGATCAAGCATTATATCAATTTTATTTATCATGTCTCCTTGATGTCATTTAATCTGAAATATTTCCTTCACCTCCCTTCTTTCCCCCTAACATTGACATTTTTGGACGGTATTTCTTTCAGTTGAGTTTAATGTTTCCTCATGATTAAGGCAGTTTATGTATGTATGGCTTGAGTTCTGAATAACTGATGAGTCTTCTCACTGTATCACATCAGGATACAGATAATGTCAATGTAACCTTTATTAGGGGATTCCCTGGTGACTCAGTGGTAAAGAATCCACCTGCAATGCAGGGTATGCAGGTTCAATCCCAGGACCAGTAAGATCCCCTGGAGGAGGAAATGGCAACCCACTCCAATGTTCTTGCCTGGAGAATCCCATGGATGGAGGAGCCTGATGGGCTACAGTCCATCAGGGTTGCAAAAATCAGACGCAACTTAGCAACTAAACCAACAACCTTTATTAGAGATGCTAACTCTGATCACTAGGTTACAGTAGTAACCACTAGTCTCCTCCACTGAGTTACTGTTTTTCTTTATGTAATAATAAGTTTCTTGATTCTATGTAAATATGCTGCTTCTCTTCAAAATTCCCACCCACTAGTTTTAAAACCTGTTGAAAATTCTTGCCCCAATTATAACTATGACAGTTGCAAAACAGCAATTTTCTAGCTTCATCATTGTTATTTAGCATTCTACGAAAAGAGAGAGTTTTTCCTTCCTAATTAGTTAAGTTCTTAGTTAGATCCAAGTATAGTAGAAATCGTGAAATGCTTGTCTGAGGCTGTTTCGTTCAGTTGAGAGTATTGCATTATCTTTTTATTCTACTCTGTGCTTGAAATTTGTGGGGGAAATTTCAACAGCTTTAGGTTTTTATTTTCTCTTCTTACTGCAACTCTGTATGGATGTAATAGGCTTTTTCTTGTTCCAATTTATTTTCTGGACAGAATTTCTTGATCCCAAAAGTACTGCCTTTTACTAAGGGGAAGGGTGACTTCATTCTTGGACAACATGGTGAGCAGTAGAGGCAAGCTGGTTTTTCATGTGGTTCTCTGGTGTTTCTTCAGTATCCCTGATATTCTCTTTGAACTTCTCTGTCCTTCCCACTACATGTTTATAAAGAATGCCTCCACCCTCTTTTTTTTTTCTTTCCACACTGGAGGGGATGTGGATCTTAGTTCCCTGACCAGGAAGAACATGTCCTTCCTGCAGTGGAAGCTTGGATCCTTAACCACTGAATCGCCAGGGAAGTCCTCCCACCCTTTCTATTTACCTTCTCCTGAGGCTCCGTGGTGGGCTTCCCTGGTGGCTCAGAGGGTAAAGCATNCCCTGACCAGGAAGAACATGTCCTTCCTGCAGTGGAAGCTTGGATCCTTAACCACTGAATCGCCAGGGAAGTCCTCCCACCCTTTCTATTTACCTTCTCCTGAGGCTCCGTGGTGGGCTTCCCTGGTGGCTCAGAGGGTAAAGCATCTGCCTGCAATGTGGGAGACCTGGGTTTGATCCCTGGGTCAGGAAGATCCCTTGGAGAAGGAAATGGTAACCCACTCCAGTATGAGTGGCTCCGTGGTAAAGCATCTGCCTGCCATTCCAGGATACTTAGGTTCTATCCCTGAGCCAGGAAGATCCCCTAGAGAAGGAAATGACAACCCACTCCAGTATTCTTTGCCTGGGAAATCCTATGGCCAGAGGAGCCTGGCGGGCCACAGTCCATGGAGTCACAAAGAGCTGGACACGACTGAGTGACTGAACAAAGACACTTGGAAATACTGCTTTTCTGACGCAGCCACTCAGATCCACACACTCTCGAGACCCTTGCTTGTAACCAGTGCTGTGCCTAGTATTTGAACACTCAGTGTTGGGCTTTCCAGTGCTGATTTTGACTGTGCTTGGTTCCTGTCCTTAGCTTCTCAGTCTTCTATTTGCAGTCATTCACCCTTCCTCTCATACTCCCCTGCAGGCTGGTCATGGCGTCAGGGGCTCCAATGATACGTCCGCTGTTGTTTATGCAGTGGATACTTTTGTCTGTACCTTCAAGTTACTGAATGGATTTTAGGCAATGCTGGGCTGCACTCCATGGGCCCTGAACTTGCCCAGCTTCAAGACTAAAGAAAGAGCTCAGAGTCAGCAACAGAGACACCAGTGGTTAATGGTTGAGGGGATTTACAAGTCTGAAGAAGTTTCTGGAGCAACTCCCCATCCTATGCAACTGGCAGTGGGAGATGTCAGGGCAGGACATGACAGCGATCTTTGCTCCTGGGGAGGAGGGGAGATTACTAGTTATAGGGGAATTAATATCAAGTGGGCCCAATAATTATGAGGGAAAGCAACAGAGGGACACCTGCTCACTGCCCCTTTGCTTAGAAAATCACTATTGGGGCCTGGGGCAAGTATGCAGAAAGGTCAGTCTTGTGAGTTGGGTGGAGGTGAAGCAGACACTGGTCTGACGGGATATAGAGAGAGCAAAAGAACAACCATACTGAATGGCTTGCATACCAGAGAATGTGCAGAAAATTTAGATGTGGATGGCCAATTAACTTAGGGACAACCATAAATTCACATAAGAACTTTAAGTAGGCAGTTGACATGACTCAATTTGCATTTTGAAAAGATCTTTACTTCTCTAAGAGAATAGATTTATAAGAGTCAAGAATGGATTCAAGAGATGGTTATGTTAGTCCACATAAATGATTGTTTTGTTTTGATCAGAGGTTCTGGAAGTGAATATGGAGAGAAATATACAGAATCAAGAAATAATTAGAAGTTTTCATTGAAAAGATTTAATGATTAGATGTAGGACACTAGCTTCTTAGCAAAGGCCCCATGCAGGCTCTTACCTCAAAGCTTTATCATGTTACCCTCCCACTGCCCAGAATGCATATTAGTGTATACAGTAGATAGAATACTCATAAGCCCCCCACACACACACAAAGATAACCACGTCCTAGATTGCAAGAGCTGTGAATTCCTGACATAGCAAAAGGTATTTTGCAAATATAATTAAGTGTCTTCAGCTGGAGAGATTACTGTGACTTACTCAGGTGGACCCAATATAGTCAGGCATCCTTGTAAGAGAGGAGGGAGGTGTTACGCTGGAAAAAGAGAAGAAAGCATGAACTGAGGAACCTGGCTGACGTCTAAAAGTAGAAAAGGTAAGGAACAAAGCTTCCCTCAGCCTCCAGAGGGAATGAACTTCAAACCTACATCTTGATTTTAGCCCAAGAAGAGCCAGTTTGGACCTCCAGCTCTAGAACTGTAAGATATTTGTGTTGTTTTGAGCTACTAGTGAAAGTGAAGTCTCTCAGCTGTGTCCTACTCTTCGTGACCCCATGGACTGTAGCCTACCAGGCTCCTCCATCCATGGGATTTTCCAGGCAAGAGTACTGGAGTGTTGCCGTAGCTACTAAGGTTTTGGTAATTTGTCACAGCAGCCATACAAATGTATTAATCAAATCAGTTCAGTCACTCAGTCTCATCTGACTCTTGCAACCCCATGAACTGCAGCACAACAGGCTTCCCTGTCCATCACCAACTCCTAGAGCCTGCTCAAACTCATGTCCATCGAGTCAGTGATGCCATGCAACCATCTCATCCTCTGTTGTCCCTTTCTCTTCTCACCTCCAATCCTTCCCAGCATCAGGGTCTTTTCCAATGAGTCAGTCAGGTATCAATTAGGTATTAATACCTAATATCAGATATTAATATCAGTGTACAAATAGTATTAATAATACAATTAGCATTGTTTATTATTTTAATAATTAGTATATTAATATTAGTAATAGTACAAATAGTATTAATAATAGTGTACAAATCTCACAAGCAAACCACTTCACTTTCTCGAGAACTCTGCTGAACTCTTACTTCATGAGAGAAATTTTCCCTAGCATCTAAAATACTCCTCTCACCCTCTAGCCCCTAAGCTGGCTTTCTGTTAATGCCTATTATTCATCTGTGGGTTTAGGAGTTTGGTTCAGTTTGTTTTGGGGGTTTTACTTTTTTGCATATAAGAACACATTTGCTTTCGATTATCACTGCTTTTTTTTTTTTTTCCAGCATCCTAAAACAGTGCCTGGCACGTGTTAGTACATATTTCTTGAATAAACATAAAATTCCTAAAAACTGTTGAATGGTAATGCTATTTTCTAATATAAGTAAATGCCATTTTCTAATACAAATAACACTGGATAAAGACAGTATTGGGGGAAAATAGGTTTTGTTTAGGATATGATGAGTCTGAGATGCTTGTGAGACACTGGAATTCCAAAGGGCTGTTTGTCCTGGACATATGAACATGGTGATTTTAATCATACAGCTGGTAACTGAGATCACAGAGGTAGAGGAGCTCTTCTAGAAACTGAATGTGGTTCCTTACTGGCATCATCACTGGGTTGCCCCGTTTATACCTGAAACTTCTCAAAAATAGTTCATTTTTTTTCCCATCACCTCCACATATGGATTTTCCCTTGATATCTCAATCTTAGTTAATGGTACTACCTATCAGTCATCCAAATGGAAACTTTGACTCTTCCATACTTTAATGTAGAATTATTGAGATTGGGACAAGGGTCCTTAAGAAAGAGAGTTAAGAGAATCAATCAATTAAGCAAGTTCTATTGATTCTATTTCATATGTATCTTAGAACTCCATCCATTATTTTGTATTCTTTCTGTTCCTGCCCTGGTTTATATATCTTCTCTTTCTTGACTTATTTTAACAATTTTCTAACCAGTCTCCTAGCTTCAACCCTCTTCTCCAATTTATCTTCCTCTCTATCACAAAGCCAAAATTTAAATCTGTCATTTTCTGACAATAAAAGAACTCCCTAATATTACTATACAAGATTTGTCACAATCCACTTCTAACCTCCCATGCAATATTTATTTTAAATCTCTTATTCCTGCCCTCACCTGACACCACCCCCAAAATATTGCTTCAATTCCCACCTTGTGAGCATGGCACACTTCTTCATGATTCTGTGTTTTTGCAAATGTCCTTCTTACTTCTCCATCCTTCCAGGTCCAACTTATCCTTCAAAATCACCTCAAAATTTAACTCTTTAGTGAAGCTTTCTTTCTGCCTTTTTAACCAATATAGATTTCTCTTTCCTCTCTAATCCCACAGCCTAGTGCATATTTATCTACTAAGAATTCTCACACTCTTCTGAAATGGTTCATTTGGGTGCTGCTGTTCAGTTGTTAAGTTGTGTCTGACTCTTTGTGACCCTATGGCCTGCAGCACGCCAGGCTTCCCTGTCCTTCGCTATTTAGGTGCTTACATGCATACTTTACTATAGTTTCAGCACTGCAAACTTCTTGTTTCTTATTATATTTATCTTTGCACTCATATGTCTGGCATAATACCTGGACTATATTATGTATAAAAAATGTGATGAATGAATAAAGCCAAACTCACTAAATAATAGCCTGGGAAATAATAACATAAGGGAGCTCTAAAAGTGTTTCCTAAAGAGCTTCCAATACCAATGGATATGTATTAATTTTTTTTAATTTTTATTTTGTATTGGAGTATAGTTGATTTATAACTTGTGTTAGTTTCAGGTGTATAGCAAAGGGAATCGGTTATAAGTATACATATATCCCTTCTTTTTCAGATTCTGTTCCCATATAGGTCATTACAGAATATTGAGTAGAATTCTCTGTGCTATACTTAGGTCCAACTTGATTATTTTGTATATATGTTAATCCCAAGCTCCTAATTTACCCCTCCTCTGATCTTTCCCCTTTGGGAACCCTGTTTATTTTTGTAGTTTTATTTACTGTTTTATTACCTCTTTTATGCTATCAAGAGGCATTATACTGTGAATACTGGTTAAAGATACTTTGCAATATTTGCAATAATTCAAAATGGGAACTAAGTATTTCAGGGTAAGGCATTTAGAGGTGAAGTCAGTGGCCAGATCATGGCTATGGTCATGAGAGACAGAAATGGAAAGAAAAAAGAAACCCTAAAGATCATTAAAGTCTTGTGGTGAACACCCATTGTGCCTAACCTCCCATCTTATGGTTCCACCATGTGCACGAGCCATCAGTAGTGCCATCCTTCTTAGAATGGGTTAACAAATGGCACTTTGTTCTCAATTGCACTGAACTCTCACTCTGCTCAGGAGTCTGCTGCTTGGGGAGCCTGTGTGAATGACTCCAAGAGCAAGTTCAATTCCATGGAGTGGGGGTGGCTGTGCGCAGCCATTCTGTGTGCTGATTTGCCAGTAGATAGATAGACCGCCTGATGAACTATGGAATGAGTTTCGTGACATTGTATGGGAGACAGGGATCAAGACCATCCCCATGAAAAGAAATGCAAAAAAGCAAAATGGCTGTCTGGGGAGGCCTTACAAATAGCTGTGAAAAGAAGAGAGGAGAAAAGCAGAGAAAAGGAAAGATATAAGCATCTGAATGCAGAGTTCCAAAGAAGAGCAAGAAGAGATAAGAAAGCCTTCTTCAGCGATCAGTGCAAAGAAATAGAGGAAAACAACAGAATGGGAAAGAGTAGAGATCTCTTCAAGAAAATTAGAGATACCAAGGGAACATTTCATGCAAAGATGGGCTCGATAAAGGACAGAAATGGTCTGGACCTAACAGAAGCAGAAGATATTAAGAAGAGGTGGCAAGAATACATGGAAGAACTGCACAAAAAGGATCTTCATGACCCAGATAATCATGATGATGTGATCACTAATCTAGAGCCAGACATCTTGGAATGTGAAGTCAAGTGGGCCTTAGAAAGCATCACTACAAACAAAGCTAGTGGAGGTGATGGAATTCCAGTGGAGCTGTTTCAAATCCTGAAAGATGATGCTGTGAAAGTGCTTCACTCAATAGGCCAGCAAATTCGGAAAACTCAGCAGTGGCCACAGGACTGGAAAAGGTCAGTTTTCATTCCAATCCCAAAGAAAGGCAATGCCAAAGAATGCTCAAACTACCNTCAAGTGGGCCTTAGAAAGCATCACTACAAACAAAGCTAGTGGAGGTGGTGGAATTCCAGTGGAGCTGTTTCAAATCCTGAAAGATGATGCTGTGAAAGTGCTGCACTCAATATGCCAACAAATTTGGAAACTTACGCAGTCAAAATATTTAATAACTGTTAAGGCCCAGTCATGATGAACAGTGACCTGTCACAATGAACAGTGACTATAGTGGTAACCCTTGTAGAAGTGCGCCACACCATATTCCTCACTGATACAGGTTGCATTGTGCAGTGGTGCTCATACAGATTCCTTCTGGACCAGCCGAGATCTCTTATTGGATAGTAGAGAGATTTCTGAGTTGAAAGGTGCAAATAGGGTCTCACAGCAGCAATTATTTCAAACATTTTCCCAGTTGGTATAGTTGTCATGATGTACAATAGTTAAATGTGAGTTCTACGTCATGTCAACCCAACCTCCCCTCAAGTCCCAATCACTAAGCTAGTAAAGTACAACAGATACAGGGAATTTTATGAAAGACCAGTTGCTTAGGTGTAGTTTCTGGAAGGTTTTCTGCAGTGCAGTTTTGCTTCGTTAGCTGTCAGGGAGGTAGAGAGTGAGTAAGATCAGTTAGTTACCTACAAGGCTCTCTGTCCTGAGACATACTCTTCACCTCCTTTTCCCCTTGTTCCTCCAAGGAATGCTCTAAGTTCCTTTCTTGGAGGAGTACAAGTTAAGATATTGATTTTACATTTCTCTTTACAGGTATAAATGCTTATGTGGATGATAAATCTCAAAAAGAAAACTGAACCGTGTATAGAAAAGGAAAACAAATTAATGAACCAGACACAATGGGAATTTAAAATAAACTTCTTAGAATTAAATGATTATATTGGAAGTATGAGGAGGAAGCCAGCATTTAAAGAAACAAATCATCTTCAATTGTGGAATGTTCCAGTATTTTTCTCATAAGAAAAAAATGCTACATATCGCTCAGTCATGTCCGACTCTTTGTGACCCCATGGACTGCAGCACACCAGGCTTCCTAGCTCATCACTAACTCCCGCAGCTTGCTCAAACTCATGTCTATTGAGTCAGTGATACCATCCAACCATCTCATCCACTGTTGTCCCCTTCTCCTCCTGTCTCAGTATTTTCCAGATCAGGGTCTTTTCCAGTGAGTCACTTCTTCACATCAGGTGGCCAAAGTGTTGGAGTTTCAGCTTCAGTATCAGTCCTTCCAATGAATATTCAGGGCTGATTTCCTTTAGGATTGACCGGTTTGATCTCCATGCAGGCCAAGAGATATTCAAGAGTCTTCAACACCACAGTTCAAAAGCATCAATTCTTTGGTGCTCAGCTTTCTTTATGGTCCAGCNTGTGTGTGTGTGTGTGTGTGTGTGTGTGTGCTTAGTTGTGCCAACTCTTTGCAACCACATGGACTGGAGCCTGCCAGACTCCTCTGTCCATGGGATTCTCCAGGCTAGAATACTGTGGGTTGCCATTTCTTCCTCCAGGGAACCTTCTCAACCCAGGGATCAAACTCACATCTCTTGCATCTCCTGCATTGCAGGCAGATTGTTCACCACTGTGCCATCTGTGGAACTTCAGACTCCGTACCTCATAATAATAAAAGGTAAAAAAAGGTAAAAAACAGAGTCATGTCATACACTCTTACCTGTATGTTAACCATTAAAATTTTTAGTTCTTACCAGGTAGGCTTTTCTTCATAAAAATCTCTAATTGTCCAAGCCTTATGCAGAAAAAGGGGTGTCTTGACATTTTCATCTCTGCATGTGCTATACACATGTACCAAGAGGCTGGGGATTCTGCCAACTCATAGTTCAAACAAGATTCTCAAGTCTTTCCCCCTGGCCTGAAACCTAAAGAAACCAGGTGATAATAAACCTGAAGGTTATTACTTATGATTGGTAATACAGTAGAGAAACCACAGAGACCAGTTCTAGTTACACTTGTAAGCTCAATAAATTTTTTTGATTGAATCAGTTCCCTTCTCACCACAGAGTTCTCCCTGGGTGGAAATCCAGTGATTTTTTTTTCACTCATTGGGTGAGTAAAGGTGAAGCTTCCAGTGAAAACTTTACCTATATTCTGGGAGATGAGTCTTATTTTTGCTGTGAATTATATTAGACAGTCCCAGTATGGAAAACATATCAAAACCTAGAGAGCAGAGAGAAACATTTCACTTTAGGCCTTGCTTTTTGGCTTTTTCTAGGAAAATTCTGAGATCAAAATTGGGTGGGTGAAGGTGTTCATTCTAAAAGACCATTGGATATTCTGGGAAGGATAGAATTACTGAAAGACAATTAATATACCAGAGTCTGGACAATAATAAAATTATCCCTGATTTTCTGCTCTTTGTTTCTCTGTTTTGAACCCACTCTGGAGTCTTGCGTTAACACCGAATTGATTTGAATTTCTCTAATGACCAATGGCAAGGAACATCTTTGCATGTACTTCTTGGCTGTTTGTGTATCTTCTTTAATGAAGTGTCTGTTCAAATATTTTGCATGTTTTTAATTGGGTTTTGGGTCTTATTACTGGTACTAAGTGACTTCAGTCATGTCTGTCTCCTTGTGACCCCATGGACTGTAGCCTGCCAGACTCCTACTGTTGTAAGAGTATTTAATAGTCTTAACACAAGTGATTTGCTAGATAGACATTTTGAAATTATATTTTCCAATCTGTGGCTTTTCAGTTTCTTAAAAATCCAGAGAGGCTATATAATTTGGCCAGGATCACACAACAACCCAGCCTGATTCTAATTTCACCATTCTTTCTAATAAGCAGTAATAGAGGCAGAGTTTCCTCTGCAGGAACTTCACTGAATACTTAGAAAACATACCACAGATAGTGAGTTTGCTATAGGGGACAAGAATCTATAATCACTGTGTTGCCTCTTAAGAAGAAACTTCTTGGCAATTTTCCTGTGGGAAGACTACCAGGTTCAAGTGTTAATAGTTATCTCTTTGTTTTTTAAATAGTTTATAATGTAATGAATAAATCTTAATCTTGTTTTTTTTCAATCTCTCAATGTGCTGAAATACTGACTCCTTTTGTATATAAATGTAAGCTTTAATTGGATGTAAAAAAATAGCTTTACAAAAATTTCAGTGGCTAGTTTCTATGAATAGTAGTAAACACAAGCACAAAATTTTGCTGAATTAACAGAACCTGTCATTCAAGACCATAACAATGACCTGAAAGTTATTCTCATTTCCACGGGAATATACATTCTAATAGAACATCCTCAATCCATGAAGAATATTGATGTATTTGTGCTGATTCATTTATATTCTACTTCATTTCCCCAAAAGTAACTGTCAGGGCATAGAAGGGGATACAAAGTGACCTATACATGGATTCAGTCTACACCTTTGGCCTAATGCTTCTAACCAACTTACTGGATTTTTCTTCCTCTAAAAACAAAACTTGTTCAAATGTTTCCTGATGATCTGAAAGAACTTCTACTTACATTCACAGTAACTAATTTATTTAAGACAGTTCCAAAATCCCTGAGAAGAATCATATTTCCTAAATAATTCACTTTAAAGGACTTTGGAGCCCATTATTTACCAAGAAGTTGTCACATTACAAAAAGAGATTTTTATAATACATGCATAGTTTCCCAACTGAGACGAATGCATATTCTCTCAATTTTACAGATGCAAGTTGCTTTCTAAGTTCCTGCAATGCTCTCTAATTTTATAATGTGAAGTGAAGTCGCTCAGTTGTGTCCAACTCTTTGCGGCCCCATGGACTGTAGCCTACCAGGCTCCTCCATCCATGGGATTTTCCAGGCAAGAGTACTGGAGTGGGTTGCCATTTCTTTCTCCACGCTTTATTTAAAAAGCTTTAAAAATATCAGGTGGGGGTAAATTTCCTAACCCAAGAACTGATCAAGGAGTTCTCTGAACTGTGAACATTGGTGGTTGGCTGGTCATTTCTTTTTACTCACAATATTGGCTTGGTTCCAGTTGCTTACATGCAAAGGACAGGACACTGCAAATTTTAAAAGGGCAACTCACAACATCCTTCTACCAAATTTGTAGACTTGTGAAATTTGTTATACAATCTGTCTAAAATGCATGCTACTGTTCTCCTTGATAAGTAGCATACTTCTCAAGCTTATGGGTCATTAGAACTACATGTAGACTTTGGACACAGCTATTACTCAAATAACCCCAATTCTACTTTTTAATTATAAGTATTCATTTTTCTCAAAAATGTATATGCCTGTATTTTAAGTGTTTTCATAATGTTATATAAAACAATAATCTCCCTCATTAATTCCATTTCCCCATTTCCTTTTCTACATGCATAAGCAGCCACATTCAATTTTTTTTGTATTCATGTTTTGTTTTTTAATCTTGGTATTGAGTACATAGTTTGCTACGTTATTTTTACATGTTATTCTTTATACTGTGTCTTTCGCTAAAATATTTCATAACAGATTTTTTAAACAATCATACGGAAAGGTATATGTGGAAGGATAATATTTGACAGTTATATCATGACTGTCTTCTACCTGCCTGATAAACAGAGGCTGTTACATTTGATGAACATCAAGACAGACTCTTGATGAGAGGACACAAAAAGGAGAAGCTAATTGTCATCTTCCCTGGGGTATCATGTAACGGCTATCTTCACGTGCCTGGCTTCCTTTACTTCTAGGAGCTATACTTTCTCACAAAGTGCTGTAAAGATTCCTGTAGCTTTGAGGCCATTTGAAATTGTAACAATCTGATACCCTCTTCTTATAGATAAATAGTTTGAGACCCACAGAAGTGAGTTTATTAGCTCAAGTCACAATACTAGATGAGGTACAACTGGGATCCAAACCCAGGACTTCTGAGCTAGTAGCCTTTCTGCTATACTGTACAACTATAACTTCTATACATTTGCCCTCCAACATTTAGCTCCCCTCATCCATCTAGCATCTTCATTCATTTTCTTACCACTCCTCTTTTTTTTGTCATTGAAGTTTACTTGATTTGGGGCTTCCCAGGTGGCACTAGTGGTAAAGAACCCGCCTGCCAATGCAGGACACATAAGAGACACTGGTTCTTTCCTTGGGTGGGGAAGAGCCCCTGGAGGAGGGCATGGCAACCCACTCCAGTATTCTTGCCTGGAGAATCCCATGGGAAGAGGATCCCAGCAGGCTACAGTCCGTAGGGTCACACAGAATCGCAAGCGACTAAGGCATACTGATTTACAATATCATATTTGTTTCAGACGTACAAATTAATGATTCAGTATTTTACAAGTTTGTATTTCATTAGATATATTATTATTAGATATTCAGTAATTTTACAAGTTTATATTCCATACCCTCTGGTATATAATATATTCTTGTTGCTGATTTCTTTTGTACCTTGAAATTTGTATCTCTTAACCCCATATCCCTAACCTCCCTCTGGCCCCTTCCCTCTCCCCACTGGTAACCGCTGGTTTGTTTTCTGCGTCTGTGAGTCTATTTCGCTACACAGTTTGGTTGTATTAAGCAATGTTTGTCTTTCTCTCTGCGACTTATTTCACTAAGCATACTATTCTCTAGGTCAATCTGTATTGCTGCACATGAAAGAATTTCATTCTTTTTTTTTTTTTTTTTTGACGGCTGAGGAATATTCCAGGGTCAGGTCTGAGCTGGTTCTGTTCCCGTTAAGGCTGTGTTTACCCCTCTCCCTGCACCAGGCCCTTGGCCCCAGAGGGCAGCCGTGCTGGAGGAAGTGTGGCCCGGTGGGCTCTCAGCTTGTGCAGGCCACAGACGGAGGTTCTGGAGCACTGCCTGTGTGGACACCGCAACTCCACTCAGACGCAGCCTCCAGCGCCAGCCGCCTTCTTCCTCATCACCAGTAGCTGCTGCAGCCTCACCTGCCTCTGCCCAGGACCCAGGGGCCTTTGAGTTCTTTTCCCTGATCGTGGCCCGCCCCTGACCTCGGCCCCGCCCAGATCCGCTGTGATGGGGAGTGCGTGGGCTGGAGCATTCACTTGGCTCCGGGGCACAGCAAGGTGACCACAGAGAGTCCAGCAGGTCCTAGAGCAGACCTGTCTCTGCACTGCCTCGGTCTCAAGAGTGGAGTCCAGGCTTCCCACAGCCCTTCTGTGAGTTTCAGTGGTCCTCCAGCCAGCCAAGGTGGCTGCTCTCCTGCTCACAGTTTCCCAGGACCGGTGCGCAATCAGCGTGGCACACTGCGCCCTCCCAGGCCGGGTGTGCACCCATGTAATGCCCCCTTTTCCTCGGAGACCCCTCCCAGGGGCCCGGGCCCCACTCCAATCACTTTTCTTCCCTCCTGCCTGATTGTGTGTCTTTCTTTAAACCTTGGTGGTACAGGAGTACTTCCGCCAGCTTCCAGTTCATTTTCAATGAGAGTTGTTCCACATATAGATGTATTTTTGATGGGTTTATGGGATGAGATGAGCTCCACCTCCTCTTAGTCCCATTATCTTGATCTGAATGCCCTCATTCAATTATTTCCAAACTGTCATTAAAAAAAAAAAAACTAACATCATTAAATAACATGTTTACTAATATTGAGTCAGTTTTAGTTTTTTCAAAAGAATACCCATTACAAAAGATGAAGCATCATTTTCTCCCTAACCCTCTGCACTTGCCTCTTCCTCATCTTCCAAGCCTCCCAGTATAGTTATAATTTAAAATAGATCATTATTCAACATTGACATTTATAGGACTGTGAACACTGTTCTCCACTGAGCTATGCCATAAACCATGATTGCTTGAGTTTACTACACAACTCTTTGTTTTTCCTGGAGTTAATTGTACAGTTGTTCATTTTTCTAGATAATTATCACTAATTTACCCCTTAACTTTCTGCCAATCCTGTATCTCCCCTTGGTAAATAACAAATGAATATAATAGTCTGTCCATTTCATCTTCTTTAACAAGTGTATCCTGGAGTTATCTGAAGTGTTTTCATATGGATGCTTGCAAAGCCTTCATCCCCTCCTGGAGATTTCCTTTGTTTCCCCTCTATATTGGCTTCCCTGTTTTATTAATCCTATACCTTCCTCGTTCTTGGGTTACTTCCTTATTTTGGCAGAGGACATTTTCCAGTGTCTTCCAAGATAGTATGTCTTGAAAGTAAATTTTTGAAAACATAAGCTTTACTTTTAAACTTTACTTTTTCATACACCACTGATAATTTGCCTGAATACAGAATTATGTGTGTGCTCAGTCCATCCATCCTGTCCAGCTCTTTGTGACCCTGTGGACTGAAGCCCACTAGGCTCCTCGGTCCATGGGATTTTCCCAGCAAGAATACTGGCATAGGTTCCCATTTCTTTCTCCAGGGGATCTTCCCAACACAGGGATCAAACCTGACCCAGGTGTCCTGCATTGCAGGCAGATTATTTTCTGCTGAGCCACCAGGGAAATTATAGATTAGAAATCATTACAATTATAGATTAGAAGTCATTTCTTTAAGAATTTTGTTTTCCAGTTTCCATTGTCATAGAGAACACATAAGATTCCTGATCCTATGTTTGAGATTTTCATTTTTAATTTTTCTTGGGCAGCATCATTGTCCAATAGGAATTTCTGCTGACCCATAAACGTTGGCCACATATGTAACTTTAAACTTTTTAGTAGCCCCATTAAAACATTTTTTAAACAGATGAAATTTGATATTTTATTTCATCAAATGTATCCAGAATATTACCATCTTAATAAATAATAGTATAAAACATAATGTATTTTACAGTCCTTTTGTTTAAGTTTTCTAAATCTGAAAAATCTGCACTGGTAACATCTCTCAGTTTGGACTAGTCAGGCACTCAATTGCCTCACGTGGATTCCAAGAAGCATTTAGGATGTTTTGTTTGCTTCTGCTATTCCAATACATCTTACTGATTTGCCTTGGTCAGGGCCAAACTGTGCCCATTTTTCTAGGCACTCACTGAGCCTCTTTCTTGACAACTCATGAATATCAATTCTGGGAAAAATTCTTTTAATTATTGCCTTCATAATCTTTTCTTCCATTTCCTGTGTTGTCTCTTTCTAAAATTTCTGTTATTCAGATAATATATCCGTGGTCCTGGTCCTCTAACTTATTTTTCTGTTTTTCCACTTCTTAGTTCTGCTTTCTGGGAAATTTATTTTTCAACACTTGCGGTTGTTGTTACTATTCTTTTCTGCTAGCACATGTTTAATTCTGAGAAGCTCTTTGTTCCCTGACCATTTTTAACTGCATCTGTTCTTATCTTGTGATATGATGATAGTGTCTTCTTTACCTCTCTAAGAATGTTCAGGATGGTATTTTTAAAATCATCTCCTTTCTATATAATCTATTGCCTCAAATTTTCTTTTTTCCCTCCTTCCCTTGTTTAGTCTCTATTTTTTATTTATGTAAGAGGCTTACCTCAGTTATCCAGCAATGCTCAGTGGTCTGTTCTTATTTAAGAGTAAGAAATGAAGAGTTGATTCACTTAGTATATGGGTTAAGTCTCTCAAGCATTAACTTTATCACTGGGAGGGCAGACAGAACCATTTTATTGAAGAACTAGGGACATCAATACCTTTAGAACTTTCCACTTGAAATGGCAAGACTCTCCAAAGAAGGTACTTCTCTTCTCCTGTTCAAAGAATATAAGACTGACTATTCAATTCTAGGAGGCAAATAAGCAACTGGGACTAGAGATTATCAGCTTCATATTGCCTATATTCACTTAATCAATGTTCAACATAGTATATCCATTTTCAATTCCAACTGGTGTTCCCCATTTCAAAAACCCTGTATTTCACCCCACTAAAGAAAATAAATCTTTTTAAAAAAGAAAATACCTCTTTAGTATTCTGAGGGAGTAGGGGAAGCTGTGTTATTTTTGCACTGTTTAGAAAAGTTCTTTTATTGTGTTATAGTTTGGCATGGTTCCATAAACATATTGGGAAATGCTAAATTAAAGAACAATATTGTTAGTTCCAAAAATGTTGTTAGATTTCCACCACTGTGTAAAAGTTTGCAATTTGGAAAACTAACGGGGACCAGAATTGTTTTCAAAACTTTTTCTCCATGAAAGTACACTGTCTCCAGCTTCCTTCGTCTAATCAGGTAGGAACAACTTAGCCAACCACAACTTGCTTGTGTGAAGTCTGTCCTACCTCTGAGCTTTAAGTTTGGCAGGTTTAAACCTCACAAAACTGCCTCTCTCTCCTACCCCACTCTTAATGCCCACGCACCTGAAGGATGTGACTAGGAAATACTGCCACCAGGCGGTAAGTCTTGGTATCACTTCTGTTGTCTGCAAATTACATGTTGCGAAGAAGATATAGTGTTTACCCTTTCATGTTTCTCTTCACGTTATTTATGAAAAGAAATGTTTCCGATTACCAGAGTGCAATTTACTTAAACAATTTGAGAATCTATGTTCCACAATATCTATATTAAATTTGGTTTCATGAGTTCTAATTTCTAAATTTGTGCTTCTCTAATGATGAGGTTTTTCAATGATTTAAACTTGAATGCTTGGACTCAATAATATGTCATCTAAGAATTTTTCATTTTTTATTTATTACTAATCATACAGTTTTATTACTTCTTGAGAGATTGTTTTCTTTCTTTTATTGTTTTTGGATAAAGACTGCTTAAAAATGGCAGCAAGAAGTCGTTCAGAATAATAACAACATGTTATGGAGAAGTTCGGAACCATATTTATTTCATGAAGGAAAGTCATTCTGAAGTTTTAATGATGGCCCTATCAATCATTATAATTATGTTATTGTTTGAACCTGTACCACCAGAAAACAATGCATGATATTTTCCCAAATCAAATTTTAATGAATAACAACTTGATATTTATTGCATTGTTATTCTGGTAGCTTTTATTTAAACTTGAACCACATCAATTGTATGTCTAATTAATAACTAAAAGCATCCCCCAGCCTAAAATCTTGACTGTATTCTATTTATAAACCTATTTTTAAACATGAAACTTTCCTCATAGTAACACTGTTAACTTCTGTTGTGAATTGACTCACATCTTAAGCCACAAAGTCAGATTTAAGGGCATAGGTTGTTGTTTTACAACCAGAACTGTCATGGACCTAGCCACTATCATTGAGGTCTTCTGTTGATGTTTCAAAAATCAAAGAAACGTACATTTCTTTTGCTAAGATGCATTCAAACCAGCAAATTCTCTCTCATATTTTCTCATATTCTGTCCCCAGACTTTCAAATATGTTCCTGTCTTGCTCACATTTCGCCCAATTCTGTCCTTGTGCTGGCCTCTAAGGAAGGCGAGGCTTGCAGTCAGAAGCCCTGGATCTGTGCAAGGCCACGGGGCAAGGCCAGAGGTTGACTCATACCTGGTTCTTCCTTGCCGGTTATCAAACCATTGGCTCAGCTCAAAATACAAACATCAGCAGCTGTTCCATAATAAATAATGGAATTCCTTGGAACATTTCTCCTGTAGAGTAAGCAGTGTTTCCAGGACCTGGGAGGGACATTGTAAAGGGAAGGGGCCCTTCTGCAATCTCTGACTGCAGCTTGGCATTGCCATGGTGTAGATGTCAGGATGTGGGACAGGGCTAGGCCTGAGATTCCATTCCAGAGCCCAGGCCACCTTGCAACCTCCACCTAATAAAGTGAAAAGTGAAGTTGCTCAGTCGTGTCCGACTCTTTGTGATCCCATGGACTGTAGCCTACCAGGCTCCTCCCTCCATGGGATTCTCCAGGCAAGAGTACTGGAGTGGCTTGGAAGCTTACCATAGAAACCTGCATATCTCAAAAGCTTCCCACCAGCAAGAGCACTCCAGAAGCCTCACACCCCAGTTCCCTCTGGAGCACCTCCATCCTCATGCCCTTCTTGTACCTGGGAGTTCCTCCTGAGCTTCTGGAATCTCACTTCTCTGCGTCCAGGCCACCACCACTTGCTTATCACCTACTCCCTGCTGGCACTCAGAAGGTTGACACTTTCTGAGCTCCTGCTGGAAAGCTGTGAACTTCCCTACTATCCTAGGATGGAGAAGGGGACGAACAATGGGGAACATGAAGACTCTTAAGTCTAAAGAAGAGGTTAATTCTAAATGTAGGGTGGTGCTGATGTATATGTACATAAGTTATTCCATTCTTTCTGCTCAATAACAAAGGAATTACTTTTAACTAGGAAAAGGAGGCTCAAACAGGGAGACAGCATGGGCTGAAATGTGAGAGCTCTACTGGACTGCCTCGTTGGCCTCTAGATAGCTTGTCGAGCAGCCAGTGAAGCAGTAGTAGTTACTGTCTTTAGGGGAGGGAAGACAGAAAGTCTTCCAGGAAGCATTGATGCCTCTCTGGTCTCCTGAGAATGTTCTTGAACTGACTAGAGCAATATTTATCTATAAATTATAGATGTCTAGAGTGCATGTATATTTGAGGGAAAAGAAGCTGTATTTGATCAAATCTGTTAGATTCCTTTAGCATTATTTATACAGTAATGCTTCAGCAATACATGAACTCTGAACTTCCAGATGTTCAAGCTGGTTTTAGAAAAGGCAGAGGAACCAGAGATCAAAGTGCCAACATCTGCTGGATCATCAAAAAAGCAAGAGAGTTCCAGAAACACGTCTATTTCTGCTTTATTGACTATGCCAAAGCCTTTGACTATGTGGATCACAATAACCTGTGGAAAATTCTGAAAGAGATGAGAATACCAGACCACCTGACCTGCCTTTTGAGAAAACTATATGCAGGTCAGGAAGCAGCAGTTAGAACTAGACATGGAACAACAGACTGGTTCCAAATAGGAAAAGGAGTACGTCAAGGCTGTATATTGTCACTCTGCTTATTTAACTTCTATGCAGAGTACATCATGGGAAACATTGGGTTGAATGAAGCACAAGCTGAAATCAAAATTGCTAGGAGAAATATCAATAACCTCACATATGCATATGATACCACCCTTATGGCAGAAAGTGAAGAGGAACTAAAGAGCCTCTTGATGAAAGTGGAAGGAGAGTGAAAACGTTAGCTTAAAGCTCAACATTCAGAAAACGAAGATCATGGCATCTGGTCCCATCACTTCATGGCAAATAGATGGGGAAAGAGTGGCTGACTTTATTTTGGGGCTCCAAAATCACTGCAGATGGTGATCGTAGCCATGAAATTAAAAGGTGCTTACTCCTTAGAAGGAAAGTTATGACCAAACTAGACAGCATATTAAAACGCAGAGACATTACTTTGCGAACAAAGATCTGTCTAATCAAGGCTATGNGTACACTGACAATGAAAGCCCAAACAATGACCAAAGATTAAAGACTTATAGTATGTACCTATAACATTGTTAATAAGCTGTTCACGCTTCTCAATCTTTTCCTTAAGATGAAATGTTTTAAAAACAACTTTATTCTTCCTTTAAAAAAATACAATTGGTGACTATAAAATGAATTCTTAGCATTAAGTGATTAATTATTTGCCATGACAGAGATGTTACTTGTTTTTACACATTTATTTTATAGCTGAACTACATTAACTGATCTAGGTAAGCAATAAGCAAACTACTAAGGTGGATAAAATGTCTTTCAAAGGACTCAAACTGGTTCTTTTCATTTCTACAATTATCAAGTCTAGAGAGTCACCATCTGTAGGATCTAAAAGGAAAAATCAGTTCAACTTGAAATCAGGGAGCAAAAATTGATTAAGTTGTTGCTTAAAAGATCAAAATGTATATATATCAAACTCTCTTTACTTTACAGACAAATGTATTTCTTATGACCCTTTATATGCTGAAAGCTTATTTTGGGACTAAATGTACCGCATTATAGTTCTCTTGCTTCTGACTCTAGCCACCTTTGCTTGGTTCTTAAACCAAATTTTTACGTAGGTACTGTTAAGCCATTTTGTAATTCATTCTTTTATATTTAGAGTAAGGCAATAAAATTATTTCTTTAAAATAAATTGCAAGGCAACATTAACACTGCATTTGCTTCTTAGAGCAAAATATTTTAGCCTTTTTTAGCCATTTACTTTTTTTCATTAAGATTTGTAGGAAGGGCTATTTCATGTCTGGCAAATTACCTCTGGAAGGCATATAACTCTAAAAGGTTAAAAAAGTCTTTCAGAAGCAGTTTAAATAGTAAACCCATCTTTCTTTCATTCAAGGATTCATTGATTACTCTTTGCTTACCCCTTTTTAAAATTTTTTATTTTTATAAAATTCTTAAGGGTTGCTTTCCACTTACAGTTATTATGAAATATTGTCTATATTCTCCATATTGTATTCCCCCTATGTATTCCCACATCCCTGAGCCTGTCTTATACCCAATACTCTGTACCTTCTACTCCCCCACCCTTATGTTGCCCCATCTTCTCCCCACTGATGACTACTCGTTTGTTCTCCGTCTCTGTGAATCTATTTCTTTTTTGGTATATTCACCAGTTTGTTGTATTTTGTACATTCCACATATCCATGATATCATACAGAATTTATCTTTCTCTCTCTTGCTTATTCCCTTAGTATAATGCCCTTCAATCCATCCATCAGTTCAGTTCAGTTCAGTCGTTCAGTCGTGTCCGACTCTTTGTGACTCNTTCTTTTTTGGTATATTCACCAGTTTGTTGTATTTTGTACATTCCACATATCCATGATATCATACAGAATTTATCTTTCTCTCTCTTGCTTATTCCCTTAGTATAATGCCCTTCAATCCATCCATCAGTTCAGTTCAGTTCAGTCGTTCAGTCGTGTCCGACTCTTTGTGACTCTGTGAATCGCAGCACGCCAGGCCTCCCTGTCCATCACCATCTCCCGGAGTTCACTCAGACTCACGTCCATCGAGTCAGTGATGCCATCCAGCCATCTCATCCTCTGTCGTCCCCTTCTCCTCCTGCCTCCAATCCTTCCCAGCATCAGAGTCTTTCCCAGTGAGTCAACTCTTCGCATGAGGTGGCCAAAGTACTGGAGTTTCAGCTTTAGCATCATTCCTTCCAAAGAAATCCCAGGGCTGATCTCCTTCAGAATGGACTAAATCCATCCATACACTTCAGTTATTCTTTTTAAACCTTTAGAACAGCAGCTATTGCTAGTGACTTTTAAAAATTTGTATTTAAAATATTTAGAAGATTAATTGTGTAATATTAGTTTACTCTTGCCCATAAATTAAAAAAATAAAGCAGCACCAGACAAAAATATCCTCACTATCTGTAGAACTGTATTGCTCTTGTATGAGCACAGACTTGGGGCAAGTTATTGTGAAGCATCTTTTGGTGAATTGATAAAATATTCTGTGTATTTATTCCCTGAACTACAGTTATTATAATAGCAGAACGACCACTTTAAAGAGGAATCAAAGAAGTACAGCTTTTACTAGAGGACAACTAATTAAGCATTACATTAGAGTAATTACAATAATNCTCATCATCCTCAGATGGGGCCATCTAGTTGCAGAAAAACAAGCTCAGGGCTCCCACAGATCCTGCATTATGGTGAGTTGTATAATTATTTCATTATCTATCACAGTGTAATAATAATCGAATAAAGTGCACAACAAAATGTACTGTGCTTGAATCATCCTGAAACCATTCCCCCACCCCAGTCTGCAGAAAAATTGCCTTCCACGAAACCAGTCCCTGGTGCCCAAAAGGTTGGGGATTGTTGTTCTGGAAAGACGAGGAATGTTCTAGAACAGCAAAAAGGTTAATGTGAGGCNGGGGTTGCAAAGAGTTGGACATTACTGAGCGACTGAGCTGAACTGAACTGATAGTGTAATTCCAATCCCTAGGTAAATCCAAACTTTTCTTTTTGTTGTATCTCACTTCAGCCTCAAAGAAGAAAAAGTACCTCTGATATGTTTCAGAGATTAAACAAAATCCCAATTAGACCACTGTTTGGTCAGTGATTTCTTTTTTAAAGACATATCCAAAATACCAGTTGTGTGAAGAACAAAGGGCCTGTTTAAGAACTCCTCAGTTTCCCACCACTCAGGGTGTCCGCACAGAAACTGGACAACAACTAATCTGGAATTTCTAGAAAGGGTGCAAACCAGAGTTCTTATCAGCCCACATGGCCCGTGATTCTAAGAGCTGGGGGATTTAGACATTCAAAAAAACAAATGTTGTTCATTGAGTTATAGTTTAACCTATAATTGAAATTTACTGTTTATGTAGCAAAGATGTATAATAGGTTAATTTTTTTCCCTAAGAGTCAGCCTAAGTCAATTACTTAAAATATAATTCATGTACATGAAGTACACACTCAGAAAACATTAGGTGATCTGAGAGGCAATGCACCAAAAATTGTAAAGCAAAGAGCAATACCTACCCCTGAATTTTGACACTGACCTCTAAACATTGTTCTGTATTGTACCTAACAGGATGAAGTTTTATGATAGGACACAGAAACATGAATTAAACTCTGAAGAAAATTTTCTTTGTAACCCCTTGAAGAATTCAAAGAGAATTTATTTAAGAATTTTAAAATAGCAGTCCGTGTGTACAATAGACTACAAAAATGAACTATTTTACTTCCAAAATACTATTAAGTTTAACACTTTATTTCTTAACAAGTAATTTCATTATCCCTTTTTTTGAGACAAATGGCTAAAAGTTAAACCTTTTATTAGTTCAAAGAATTGGATACCAACTAATCATAAATCATTTGTAACTTTATTTTCTATTACATCAACATATTTTTCAGAGTTCAGTGATGACCCACTTTAGAGTTTGTGAAGCACAGCACCAGCATATACTTAGAACATAAGATTACTGCAAGAGAAGATGTGATCACAGTTTCAGAGGTGGGTTGTAATCCGTTTTCTTTTGTAATATTTTTCCCTCTTGTGCTACCAGCTAAAGCTTTCTGTTCTTCAAAATTCTTTGGCGATGACATTTTATCTCTTCATCTGTTCAAGTGTGGCAAGTTTGTATTTGACTCTACACGAAATTAAAATGTGTCACCCCTCACCTACAGGCATCTCCTATTGCTTTTATAAATGTGTACATCTTCTGTCATGAATAGGTGGGCACTAGTTCATCCTTGAATAGATGGTATTGATTCACTAAACCCTAAAGGTTTTTGACCTTTTAAAAAAGTGATTCCCACTGCACAAGATATTTTACAAAGTGACAAGGACTTCTGTGCATTGAGATTAAATCAGTACCATTTAAATTGAGCATATTTCCTAGGGAGACAGTTGACTGCAAGGTATTCAAAAATTGTGTCATGTTAAATAAGGAGTATTTTGAACAGTTTCAATTGTGCTTTTTATGAAATGGGAAATAGTGCAAAAAAATAAAACTCCATTCCATTAATTGAATCTAAAATCAGCAAAGGGATTAATAAGTTGATATTGACATAAATTAGCTATGAAGCTAAAGAATGCCTTTGGGTATGAAAGAAGGATTAAACCAGAAAGTAATTAGGCAACAAATGATCCAAAATCCTATGTAGAATTGAAACTTGAAAGTATGTGTGACTGAGAGTCAAGAAGACCTGAGTTCTATTCCTACCTCTGCTCCCTGGTGAAATTTATTTTGCTTCCAAGTGTGCCATTTTCTCCTCAAAGAAAAACTGTGGGTTGAATTAGACAGTGGAGAGGATCTTCTCTACATCTGACCCTCTGTGATTAACCAGGTCCACATGTCATTCAATAATAACCTCTGGTACAAGCAAATTAATTTCAACAAAAGTTTTACACTCATTAACTCAAGAACTATAAACCAAGTATTATGTTAAAAATGTTGTAATAGACATTTGAAATGCAAAGTTTGAGAAAGGAAATTTGAGTTTAACGTATCTGTACATCATCCTGATAGAGATGTCTGAAGACCTATGGAAACGCAGTTACAGAATTGAGGAGAAAGTTTGAACCTTTCCAATCTTTGGATTTGTGGGTGACCAGCATGTATTAACACATCTCTTTTGCATTTCAAATGCTTTAAACAATATGAAGAGTTAGTAGTATGGTAAGCGTCAAGGGTCACATTTAGTGAAGTAACTCAAAGACCAAGGTCTCTTAAAGCTACAGAATCTGGTAGCATACAGCATTACTATTGATTCTTCTTTCTCAAGTACAAATGCCCTTTCTTTTCCTCCTTCCTATATTTTCCATACCTATCATCTTTAAGTCTTTCATTTAAAAATGCCTTAGTTATTCAAATGACTTCTCAAGAGTGTATTTCAAACAGAAACTGTTATTTTAGTAACTACAGGGGTTGTCTGACAACAGTGGAATGTCAGGCATCCATGATAAGCTCTTGGAGGACTATTTCTGTGAAAGGGGTACGACCAAGGCCTTAAAATTATATCATTCAGGTGAACATAAACTATGTCGCTGTGAAGAGCATTCTTGAGTTTGCATTTGCAAGCCATAGTAAATCATGCCATTCTTGAGAGCAACCTGGTGCCCTCCTACTTACTTCCACTTTTAACACTGACATGCACAGTCAAATCACACTGGAAGGGTCTAAATTAGGAAGAAGGAAAACTGTCTCTATTTGCAGATAATGTGATAGTATACACACACAAAATGTTAAAACCAATAAACAAATTCAGTAAAGTTGAAAGATACAAAATCAATATACAAAAATAAGTTGCACTTTTGTATACTCTTAATGAACTATCTCAAAAAGAAATAGAAAAACAATCCCATTTACAACAGTAGAGTAAAAAATAAAATACTTAGGAATAAACTTAACCAAGGAGGTGAAATGTCTGTATACTGAAAACTGTAAGATACTGATAAAAGAAGTTGAAAAAGACCCAAATAAATGGAAAGATATTCCATGTCCCAGGATCAGAAAAAGTAAACATTTTGAATGTACATATTTCCCAAAACTATCTATAGATTCAATTAAATCTCTATGAAAAATGTAATAACATTTTCCTAGAAATAGAAAAACAATCCTAAAATCCTTCCATAACCATAAAAGTCCCAATAGCCAAAGAAATCTTCAGAAAGCACAAAGGTAGGGTCATTATATTGCCTAATTTCAAACTGTATTACAAAACTGTAATAATTAAAACAGCCTGATATTGGCATTAAAAACAGGCATAGACAAAATGGACTTGGGCAAAATAAACCAATGGGATAAAATCAAGAGCCCATAAATAAACCCACACAAATACAATCAGGTAATATTTAATAAGGAAGCCAAAGATACTCAATGGGAAAAGGATGGTGTCTTCAATAAATGATATTAAAAGAGTGGGGGCATTTGGGATTGACATGCACACACTGCTGTATTTAATAATAATACAGCACACACTGCTGAATAACGAACAAGGACCTACTGTATGGCACAGGAAACTCTGCTCAATACTGTGTAACAGCCTAAGTGGGAAAAGAATCTGACAAAGAATAGATACGTATATATGTATAACTGAATCACTTTGCTATACACCTGAAACTATCACAACATTGTTAACCAACTATATTCCAACAGTTTTTCAAAGGTTTTTTAAAAGGGGCAGAAGAACTGGACGTTTTTCCGAAGAAGACATACAAATTGCCAGTAGGTACATGAAAGGTAGTCAACATCATAATGATCTGAGAAATGCAAATCAAAACCACAGTGAAGTATCCCTTCATACCTATGAGGATGGTTTTATCAAAACCAAAAAATAATAATAATAATATTAAGCCAGTTTTAGCAAGGTTGGGAAGGAAAGGGAACCCTCATTTACCAATACTGGGAAAGTAAATTATTTTAGCCATTATAGAAAATAGTATGGAAGTTCTTCAAAAATTAAAAATACAATTGCCATCAACAATCCTACTTCTGGATATAACTGAAATCTCACTATCTGTAGGAAATGTTGGCACACATGCTCATTGCAACATTATTCTCAGTAGCCAAGATGTGGAAACCTAAGTGTACATTGACAGGTGAATAAAGGAATAAGGAAAATGTGATTTACACATAACTGAATGTTATTAAGCTGTAAATAGAAGGATCCTGCCATTTGCAGCAACATAGACGAACCTTGAGGACATCAGGTGTCTAGTCAAGGCTATGGTTTTTCCAGTGGTCATGTAAGGATGTGAGAGTTGGACTATAAAGAAAGCTGAGTGCCGAAGAATTGATGCTTTTGAACTGTAGTGTTGGAGAAGACTCTTGAGAGTCCCTTGGACTGCAAGGAGATCCAACCATTCCATCCTAAAGGAGATCAGTCCTGAGTGTTACATGGAAGGACTGATGTTGAAGCTGAAACTCCAATACTTTGGCCACCTGATGTGAAGAACTGACTCCTTAGAAAAGACCCTGATGGTAGGAAAGATTGAAGGCAGGAGGAGAAGGGGACGACAGAGGATGAGATGGTTGGATGGCATCACTGCCTCAATGGACATGAGTTTAGGTAAACTCCAGGAGTTGGTGATGGACAGGGAGGCCTGGCATGCTGCTGTCCATGGGAGCACAAAGAGGTAGACACGACTGAGTGACTGAACTGAGAGGAAGACAAATACTGTACGAAATCCCTTTTTTGTGAAATCTTAAAAAGCCAAACTCATAGAAATAAAGATTTTCTTGGTGGTTGCCAGAGGTTGGGGGTGGGGGGAATGAGGAGATATTAGGGGAAAATGTACAAACTTCCAAGTTTAAGATGAATAAGTTCTTCAGATCTAATTTATAAAATGATGACTATAGTTAATAATATTATATTTTATTTTTGAAAGTTACTGAGAGTAGATCTCAAATATCCCCACTAAGAAGAAAGGGCATTTTTGTCAGATGATGGATGTGTTAACTGACCTTATTGCAATAATCATTTCACGATATATACATTTATCAAATCATCACATTGTACAACTTAAACTTACACAATATTACATGTCAATTATATCTCAATAAAGCTGAAAAAGAAAGGACTAACTTAATTGACTTTCATTACACTAAAACTTTCAGTGACTTCTGGTATATACTAATTGTCATACAACCCCCTCTGAAAACTGTGTAAAATAATCTCAACTATCATTAAATGTAAAATAATATTATGTTTTGATTGGACCAAAGAAATCAGAAAATATATTTTAATTGATTCACATGAAGATTTCTTTGAAGATCTTGATTTGGAGAATATTGCATAAAATAAACAGAGCAAGTTAAGAAACTGGTACTATGAATGGAAAGCAATAACTCAAGAGTCATAATTAGAAAAATTTGATTAAAATGCCAGAGGAAAGTTTCTCTTAAACTGTACTAGTAAATAGAAATGCATATAATAAAAGAAGATAAGGAATTAATTATATCACAAAGAATATTTTATTTCTAAAATGTTATTTATTTCTCATTTTAATGACTTCTAGTTTGACATAGAAATATGTTTACATGAGAATATTTTGTTTCTTGAATTTATATCAATTTGTAATTTTGTACCCTTCTGCTATTTGCTCTTATTGTATATAATAAACAGGAGAATTCTACATATTTGAATTTCTCTTTATAGAAACATGCTCTCAATAGATTATTTTTCCTCTTATTACTTAAAGCCTTTGGATTGCTTAATGGTCAATGTATGTTTTAAAAAATACCAAGTGCAAGTTTATCTTTGACCTAATATTTGATTTTGCCAATTAAATGACTCACATTTAAGAAGATTAGGTTTTTGTGCTTTGGTTAACCTTGAATATTAAAAGTCATTCCATAACATTTGGAACACCAAAGATAAAGCTACAACTTTACTTGTAGCCTCTTCTCCATGGAGGTCAAAGTCCTCATGTATAAATAGATTGCTAAAGATACTTTATGAAAATAGTTAAAATGTAACTCGATATGAGCTGAGACTTTCAGACAATGGGATATCTTCCTCAGATAGAGAGAGGTTTTGTTACTGACATGTGTAGGAGATGATGTCCTTGATGAAAATAGCTAACACACTTGGGCATTCAGTTCAGTTCAGTTCAGTCGCTCAGTTCTGTCCGACTCTGTGACCCCATGAACTGCAGCACGCCAGGCCTCCCTATCCATCACCAACTCCCGGAGTCCACCCAAACCCATTTCCATTGTGTCAGTGATGCCATCCAGCCATCTCATCCTCTGTCTTCCCCTTCTTCTCCTGCCCTCAATCTTTCCCAGCATCAGGGTCTTTTCAAATGAGTCAGCTCTTCGCATCAGGTGGCCAAATTATTGGATTTTCAGCTTCAACATCAGTCCCTCCAGTGAACACCCAGGACTGGTTTCCTTTAGGATGGACTGGTTGGATCTCCTTGCAGTCCAAGGGACTCTAAAGAGTCTTCTCCAACACCACAGTTCAAAAGCGACAATTCTTTGGCGCTCAGCTTTCTTTATAGTCCAACTCTCACGTCCATACATGACCACTGGAAAAACCATAGCCTTGACCAGACGGAACTTTGTTCACAAAGTAATGTCTCTGCTTTTGAATATGCTATCTAGGTTGGTCATNAAGTAATGTCTCTGCTTTTGAATATGCTATAAAGAGCGTAGAGTCTCTGAAATTTTGTCATACCATTCCATGGGTGGTTTTTATTTATAAAATTATCTCATGAGATGGTTGGAGTTACAGTATTTGTATAAGCACTTTTGTTATCTGAAAAGATAGGAAGAGAAAGCAGGAGAAATGTTTCTTCCAGATGAGCCAGTTCCCTTTAGGTAGCCTAAGGAAGTCATTCATAACAGTTCGACAGAATTGCAAGGCCCTGATGGTGAAGGAGAGGTTGGGCAGAATGGCCATACAGCTGGGCCTGTGGCATTGCAGAGTAAGACTGCAATTGTTTAACAAGGATAAAGGGATGGCAAATATTACAGAGCAAACAGCAGTCAGACACAGCTCATTATCAATAAAGTACTGTTAATGATCCCATCACAACAAGATGCCCAACGCAGCTATTTAGTTTATTCTCAGTCATGTGATGCCTAGTCATTTCAGTTGTGTCCAACTCTGTGACCCCATGGACTGTAGCCCGCCAGCTCCTCTGTCCATGGGATTCTCCAGGCAAGAGTACTGGAGTGGGTTGCCATTCCCTTCTCCACCTGTCATGTGATACCTGGCCATTAAAACTGGTGCCATGGAGAGGGGAGTTGGTAAATACTGACAGGAACTTTCCCTGAGTTCTCGTCTCAGAAACTGTTGCAAATACAACCAAGGAGACATAATAAATATGTCTCAACAATTGCTATTATTTTCTGACAACTTCCTGTGTGTTAAGTGAAGGGTTTCACTGCTTTATTGAAACCCTAGAACAAAACTGAGATATTGTCATCCTGATTTTACAGATAAGCTAGCATTTAGAGAGATCAAGAGCCTAAGGCTGTGCTCTTGACCCCCAGGCTGCGCAGCTCTTGCTGGAAATGACTGATAATATGGCTTGTGTTAGGGCTCAGAGTCACTCTGAGGCTGAAAGGTATACACAAGCTTGTCACTGAAAACCACTAATGAATGCCTGCTGGTCTGAGGATTTCTCTTTGGAATTTGGGCATGTGGGAGAGTATCATATGGTCACCACTTTCCAGGGTACCATGTTCAGCAGCGTGCTCTTCAACTGGATGTCAAATGTTATTTGACTTTTTTTGAAATATGCTATGATAAAATAAGTTTGAGAAGTGTTGGATTAAATCAAATGGACTTGTCATCTTCAGTGTGCAAAACCTCAGAGCTTTAAACATGCTAACATTCTTTCTCCATTTCCTCATTTTATACCTTCTAGTCTTTGTCCAAAGGCATATAAGGGAGTAAAGATAGGTAGAATTTCCACTTCTTAATATTCTACCCTTTTTTTTCCATTTGGCTAAAGCATTTTCCCTTTCATCACCTTCTCTTGTCTTTTCCTGGCTTCCATCTCCAATTCTGTCTAGTTTTCTTTCTATCTTTTGTTTTTACCAAAACAAATTAGTTATGTTTTTACCATAACAAATTAACTTTTCCTATTCAAAAACATGTTATGGGCATCCTTTCAGATCAATAAATATTGATCAAACTTATTTTATGATAATTATGTAATATCCCATAGAATTGCTAACAACATTTGAAATATTTAGAAATTAAGTGTCAATTATTATATCTCAATAACACTGGGGGAAGAAAAGCAATTGTTATGGCCTTAATATTGATGTGTCAGACTGATCTTCTGCAAACAAAAGCAAAAATCAAAAACAGAAAAGAAAACTGGTTAATTTTAATTGATTCTCAAATATGCTGAGAAGTTTTCTAGCTATTTCCATATAAATAGATATTGTTTCCAGTTTTCTGTCACCACAAAAATAATGCAATAAATATTATAGGGTAACATATTTACATATTAGTGCTTTCATTTATATAATGACTACCAGAAATGGGATTGCTATATAAAGGGTGTATGTGTGCGTGTGTGTGTATACACACACGTATGTGTGTGTGTGTGTGTGTGTGTGTGTATATATATCTATATATATANATAGGGTAACATATTTACATATTAGTGCTTTCATTTATATAATGACTACCAGAAATGGGATTGCTATATAAAGGGTGTATGTGTGCGTGTGTGTGTATACACACACGTATGTGTGTGTGTGTGTGTGTGTGTGTGTATATATATATATATATATATGTACCCTTTTATATAGCAATCGCATCTCTGATAGTCATTATATAAATGAATATATATATATATACATGCACACACATAAATGCATACATACATACACAGATACATAAGGGTGTGTGTGTGTGTGTGCATATATATATCATGTAAGGATATTTCTTACTAATTTTAATTGTTACAACATGACAACCCACAACTACTACTAGTACTATGTAAGTGCCTTTGCCCACATTTTTGACAGCAGTAATTTTTATCTCTATTATTTGACAATCTAAAAGGGAGAAAGTAGAATCTATATTTTTTAATTTACACTTGCTACAATGAAAGTTAAGCCTCTGCATTTGGATTTCCTCAGAGCTGCCTGTTTATTTATATATATATATACAGCCTCTTTTTAATTGACTGACTTCTATTTTTCTTATTAGTACATAGGAGGTCTTTGTAAAATCTGCTATTAATCTTTACCTGACTTAATACTGTAGACATTTCCCCCACATTATTATTTTTAACTTTACTTATAATTTATTTGGATCTATACACATTTCAATCATTATATAGTCAAACATGCCTCTCATTGTAAAGTTTTTGGCTTTTCCTGCTTGCTTGAATCACTCTATGACTTTTAAATGTTTGTGTTTTCTTCAAAACTTTTTGCTTTAATGTTTGTTATTATCTATGCCACATTTTCCTTTCTCCATAATGTGATGAGACGTCTATACTTGTACTTTTCCAAATGGAGAGCCATTTTTGCCAGCAATACATTAAATGAATCATCCTCTTCCAGAACAGAATTAAAACACCATGTTTAGTCATGTATATCCTTTCTGTATATACTGGATATATTTGTGGATATTGCTCTTATCTCTTGGCCTACTTATCTATTTCTTTGCTCTCATTCTACTTATTTCAGAGAATTTTGGAACATATGATAGGCCTTTCAGTATTTGACTGTTTCATAATTTGGGGTGTTATTATCCAATTTGTATTTGTCCATTTGAATTTTAGAGTTGGTATCCCATTTCAAGAACAAACAAACAAAATAATATGAAAAGGCAATTTGTCAAATGTATATATTTAGGAATCAAAAATTTATTTTTTATATCCTGCAACTTGGTATGCTTTGAACTTTGTTCAGATTGCCTTACATCCCTTAGTATAATGTGTAGATTTCTATAGAGTAATACTGAATTATCATTTTAAGTTTATCCCACAGCATTATATAGTTTTATCACTATTTTATTTTTTCATTTTCAATACAAACAAATCATTTCCAATGTAGATAAAACCTAATGAATTTTATAAGGTTATTTTTATCCAGTTAGCTTACCATCTTCTCATATTAATCTTTACTGATTTATATCTGACTGTATGTCCATAATAAGTCAAAACAACTTAGAAAAATAATTTGTAACAAAAATGACAGGTATAGATAGATTTCTTAATATATAAAAGACTTACAAATGAACAAAACAAAAAAAGCAACAGGAAATATTATCAAGAATATGAAAAAGTAAACACAGAGAAAAATAAATGGCCTATACACCTTGAAAAGATATGAAAAATCTTAACTTTATAGAAATGCAAATTAAAATAAGTTACTATCAGATTGGTTAACATTTTATACTTTGCAATTGCATAGCTTTAAAAATGGCAATAAAACTGTGATATCCTCATGGGCATTCTTAATGATAAAATCAGTTTAAATGAAACTTAATATCTACTGATGCTACCTATTTGGTTGCCAATCAGTTTGATCAGAGCTTGACCATTCCAACAAGGCAGGAGTAAAACATAAGGTTGAAGACAGGCAGGAATGAGATCTATAATATAAGAACAGAAATCTAATCCCTTTTTGGTGCTAAAAATTGTGGAGGGACCTGCAGTGAAGAGCAAACACCTTTGCTATTAAATAGTGATGGAAACACAGATTATAAGAATGTGCAGATAACATCTCAAGTCCATAGAAATGCACCTCTAATGATTAAATGGTACTTACTTCACTCAGATCATTCTCCATCTTCTCTTCTTGTTTTATGTTCCTTGAGTCTTTCTATTTTTCTTTGATGATAGAAATCAAGGCTCCATCTTTTGTAAATTACATAAGAGAGTCTACAGCTGGGTCTATTCATTGAGTTACTGAATAAAATGAGATATTGAGACTCTTTAAGAGTAGAAAATCTATAAGACATAAAATAAAGACTGATAGCCTTTCACAGCATAAATTAACTACATTATTCATATTTATTACAAAGGTGCTCCTCATTCAGGAATGAACATGGAACAGGAAAAGGTAAGTGAACATATACCTTATCTTGCCACATCACAGTCTGTGACATACAGTCATGTATGATGTTAGAGACCAGAATCTGGTAATCACTGGAAGAGCAATAGAGTGTACATTCTAAGACCTTCTGTGAGCTAGAGTATTGCTGACGGTTAAAGGGTTGCCATGATTTCTTCTCATCTGGGAACAGCTCATTAGATGATAAGAGATGGAAAGTCAGGCAGGGTCCAGCAGGGACCCAGTCAACAACAGCCACAGTGCTCACTCTTTGATTGAACGACCACCGCTTCAAGCTCCAACAATTAGGACAATGGTGGGGTAAACTGGAAATTCTTTCATTTTAAAATGCATGGCTTTTTATAACTACTGAAGTATAACAAGATATTTCAAAGCTTAAAAATTATATCTTCAGAGGACATGCATGGAAAACATTTCTGTGGGCTTTTTATTTTACTCCCATAGATATAAAATGCACTCACCTTTCAACTCATTGTGGTGATTTGATTTAATTGCTGGATTTTGTTTCTTACCAGAACCCATCATTCAGGTTCCAGCAAGCGCTTTCATGTCATGAAAGAGTGGCACTTTCTTTTTCTTTTAAAGACATTGTTTTCAACGCTAGCTGTATACCCAGGAACTTTATAATTCAGTCTAAGATTATTAAGGATTAGCAGATAGAAGAGTGCAGAATCACTAAGTCATACATCAAGTTCTGGGTTTTTGCTTTTCTAACCAACTGTCTCTACAATTCTCTTCCTAACTTCCCAGTCTATCCAATGGATTAACACAATCATCATTCAAAACTCAGCTAATATCAATGAAGTCTTTCCCATCTCTCATCTCTCACTCCTTTTAAATTGACAACAGTGTCCCTTTTGCTATCTTCTCAACAAGGACAAGCCCTTAATCTAAGTATGTATTATTTGAGATTTTTCAATTGCAGTGTCAGAAAATAACTCCAGCGTATTTTAAAGAATAATTATAAAAATAGTAAGGGCAAATACATAACCATTTTCAGGATAAAATTTGTGCTTAAAAAAAAAGTTATTGAAGTCCTTCATCTTGGCTTCTCTTTCATCTGTTTGATTATTTTCTATCTCTGCAGATCAATCTTTTTTCTTCTTGGTCCACATCCTGTAAAATGACTGCCACACAGTTCTAGTAGTTGCTTTTACAGTCCATCCACATACAGAAATTCACTAGCATTCATTACTGAGCTTGAAGAAAGTTTAAGCGTAAAGAATTTAAACATTTAGAATGCAATGACCCCACAAATAAGATGGTTCAAGTTACTCATTTAAAAGAGAGGTAGGTGATGTTTGTAGAACTGAAGTAAAGTTCACAAAGATACATAATATCTAGTGGAATTGGATTTACCAATGACTGATTCATTGTCCTAAGAGTCAGCAAAGTCTTGAGGAAATTAAACTCTGAAATTTATTGCCTACCCCAGTTCAATGGAAATTTCAACTTCCAGACTTTGGGAATTTTCAGATTGAAATAAACAGTTATCAGGACCTTGTTGCTCTGAGTTTGGAGCAGATGTCATGCGACCTTTCTCNGAGGAAATTAAACTCTGAAATTTATTGCCTACCCCAGTTCAATGGAAATTTCAACTTCCAGACTTTGGGAATTTTCAGATTGAAATAAACAGTTATCAGGACCTTGTTGCTCTGAGTTTGGAGCAGATGTCATGCGACCTTTCTCTTCTTTCAACCACCCAGAAGGAATTTTAAATTATTTCACATTAATTGAACAATCAAACAGATCATTTCATATGTCTCACTGATTTCTTGGTAGCCTAGATGGATATGTTGCAGGAAGGGGGACCCCTTCCAGGGCCTGAAAGTGGGCTCCTTTCTAACACTCAGAAAGAACTAAAGA
>SJYV01041659.1:0-40521 GCA_006410875.1 Neotragus pygmaeus
TCTTGCCATCTCCTGTTTGACCACTTCCAATTTGCCTTGATTCATGGACCTGACTTTCCAGGTTCCTATTCAATATTGCTCTTTACAACATTGGACCTTGCTTCTATCACCAGTCACATCCACAGCTGGATATTGATTTTGCTTTGGCTCCATCCTTTCATTAAAATCCCTTCAGTAAAATACTGTAGATGCTAGTAATTCTAGACATCAATAATGAAAAGATATAAAAAATTAACTTTTATTTACAAGTATAATGATTTGTGCATTGATAAAAAATCTCAACAATATAATTGGTTTATCCTAGCCTAACCTATCGGAAAAGGCAATTGCACCCCACTTCAGTACTCTTGCCTGGAAAATCCCATGGACAGAAGAGCCTGTTGAGCTGCAGTCCATCAGGTCATTAAGAGTTAGACAGGACTGAGTTACTTCACTTTCACTCTTTACACTCATGCATTGGAGAAGGAAATGACAACCCACTCCAGTGTTCTTGCCTGGAGAATCCCAGGGATGGGGGAGCCTGGTGGGCTGCCATTTATGGGGCTGCACAGAGTCGGACACAATTGAAGTGATTTAGCAGCAGCAGCAGCCACCTAACCTATAGACTAATGAATGGATATTACAATATCTTTGGTATACATTATTACAGTCATATTCATAGTACTGTATTGAAAGCATTGTTATGTTAAAAGCATATGTGAGAAAAGTTCCAGTTACAAAAGAGAGACATAGTGTATGGTAATGTATTTTTATGAATGCAAAGTTCAGAACAATAAGAAAATCATAAAATTATTAATTTTTAATTAAATATCACTCACCTTATATCTATGTAAGGATGAACTAGTAACTATATATATTTCATGCATTCATAATATACCTTTTCTTTTTTCTTTTCTTTTCTTTTTTATTATAAATTTATTTATTTTAATTGGAGGCTAATTACTTTACAATATTGTATTGGTGATTTAAAAATTTTTCTAGGCTATACAGTTCATTTATGAGTTTTTTCAAATTGACACAAGTCTCCAAAATTTTTTGAATATATTTATCAAAATTAAATCCACATATAGGTGGACCTGCAAGATTCAAACCCATGTTGTTCAAGGATCAACTGTAGTACAAAATTGAGGAAAACACTGAGGGAAAATGAAATTGAACTGAAAAGAAGCAGTAACTTAGGGAGATAGCTGTGAGCTTAGGCATAGAGAAAGAGAGTGAGTGTACTTGACGTGCAAGATTTATTTCGTTTCTATATGATACTGTGCTGAATTGAGTGCCACTATGCTCAGAGGGCCAGGTTATTGTAGGGATGAACTAAACTTATAACAGAGGTTACAGATGAGTCTGGAGGTGGAAGAAAAATATGGTAAAGCTTCAAAAATGGCTTTAGCCAGTGAGAGTTTTGTGAAGGCCATTCCAATAGGAAGAGCTATTGAGGTATGAATGAAGGTGTGAAAAGGTCTTGAGTGTGTAGTCTGCCAACACCAACCTTAAATACCAACTGAAAGAAGCAAGAAGAAAAGGAGTATTGCAATAGAGCTCAGAGCAGGCATTGGACTGTTTGCTGATGCAATGACATGGTTCTCGTAGCCAGTGAGGTTACCTTGTTGCCCACATTTATCTAACTATTGAATAGGAACAGGAATTTGGTAAGAAACAGAAATAAGAGAAACTGAGTTTTTGCTGAATTGAAAGACTGATTCATTATATTAAAAAAATATTTGGTTTGACTAAAAAGTGAGTTGGAGTTAAGTAAATACAGTTTTACCTGTTCCATTAAGGATGGGAAATGAAGTCACTCAGTTGGGTTTGACTCTTTGCGACCCCATAGACTGTACGTCACCAGGCTCCTTCATCCATGGAATTTTCCAGGCAAGAGTACTGGAGTGGGTTGTCATTTCCTTCTCCAGAGGATCTTCCCCATCCAGGGATTGAACCCGGGTCTCCTGCATTGTAAGCAGATGCTTTTACCATCTGAGCCACCATAGGGACCTGGAAAGAAGATCACATTCATTATTAAAGATTTATATTATTTCTGATCATCTGATTTTGGTATAAATCACTTTTAAGCTCCATTGCACAGCAAAGTTTAAAATATGTATGTAAATATTTATACATCTATTAAAATATAGTAGTTACATAACTATATATGTGAATGCACAGAAACATACACAAACACAAAAGAAATCCTGCTACTCTATCTAATATTACAACATAATTAGTTTCTCTTTTCAAGAGTTGTTTGAAATTATGCACTTAAAAACATTATGTTTGTATTGTGAAATATAAATACCTATACATTTATGAATAAATTCACACTTCAGAAGCCTACTATATATTCCTTCTTAGTCATATTCCTCTTGCTACACCAAGATGTCTTTATAAACATGCTTTTATAAAAGTATTTTCTAACTTTTGTGTACACTTTATCACCTAAATGTGTGCTAAGTGGCTTCAGTCATGTCTTACTCTTTGCAACCCAATGGACTGTAGCCCACCAAGCTCCTCTGTCCGTGGCATTCTCCAGGAAAGAATATTGGAGTGGTTGCCATGCCCTCCTCGAGGGGATCTTCCTGACCCAGGGATTGAACCCATGTCTCTTACATCTCCTGCATTGGCAAGCAGGTTCTTTATCACTAGTGCCACCTGGGAAACCCTTATCACCTATGTGCATTTCCCTAAATAATATGATATAGTTTTGCTGTTTTGATCTTTATATCATGAAATCATACTGTATTATTAGTTTGTATCCTACTTTTTTACCCCAACATTTTCTTAAATATGTAATCCATTGTGTTGCATGGAAGCTATAGCTAGTATTTTTATAGGTACATACAATAGTGATAATTTTTGACTCTATCAGAAATATTTTATTCTATTATGAATGACATGGTTATTTTCAGTACTTTGCTGTCATAAACCACACTCTTTTGCTCATTCTTGTATATGATTGTGTGTGTGTGTGTAAGTTGCTCAGTCGTATCCAACTCTCTGTGACCTCCTGGGTTATAACCTGCAGGCTCCTCTGTCCATGGGATTCTCCAGGCAAGAATACTGAAGTGGGTTGCCGTTTCCTTCTCCAAGGGATCTTCCCAACCCAGGGATCAAACCCAGGTCCCCTACATCACAGGCAGATTCTTTACCAGCTGAGCCACCAAGAAAGCCCAAGGAATGCCAAACTATTTCCAAAATGAATTCTACAAACCAAATCATGCTTGTAAATTTTTTACTTGACTATATTATGTGTGTTTTGTGTATCCATTCCTCTAGTTTGAAATGTAGGTTGTTTTCTTTCTTTATGATTACCTATGATTCTACAATGAATTTCTTTGTGAACTTTGCATACTGTGCCCAGGTTTCTGTTTCTTTCCCTATAACAAACTCTTATATTTGAAATTATTTTTCTCAAAAGTTGAAACCATTTTGGTTAACAGTTGATGATTTTTGAGGTTCTTGATATAATTTCTGTGTTTAAATACACTCTTATTTGGGACACTTCGCATATATCTTTATTCCCTTGTTCCTTTGTGAAGCATAGTGCTGTTACTGAAAGTCTGTGGTACAATAGCATTGAAGAAGAAATAGATTTGGCAGAATCATATGTATTATTTATATATTTTCTTATGAATATATGCTATTTCTTATAAATAAGGATGTTTCCTAGAATAGTAGAAATGTTTTACATTATATACTGTATTTATGTTCCTGAAAACTTTTTGAAAGTTATACACAATTTCTAGGAGTGTCTTTTGTTCAAGAAAAAAGGCTCATGTCAAAAAATTTCTGTGTCTTGTTCTGATGTACCAAAGAGTCACACATTTCTGCTCTGATTAGAGCTAAGTCAAGCAATAAATGTAAAATATACTGGGAATCAAATGAAAGCTTAAATAATACTAAAAAGTTCCTAAATATATATCATATCTGCAACTATGCTGTGCTGATTTAAAATGGTATTGGCTATTCTTAAACATATTATAAACTTTTTAAAATAACCACACAAATTTTATGAAATTCTTTGAGGTTTTATTTCTAGCTATATTTTGTTTTGGATGCACAATTATTTTTAAAGGAAGTTCATGCAAAAAAGTACATTATGAACTAAGCATAGTGCAAAAAAAAAATAAAAAAAAAAAAACAAAACAGCCACGCTAGGGATTAACCTCCAAGNGTTTTGGATGCACAATTATTTTTAAAGGAAGTTCATGCAAAAAAGTACATTATGAACTAAGCATAGTGCAAAAAAAATAAAAAAAAAAAAAAAACAGCCACGCTAGGGATTAACCTCCAAGAGAAAGGTAAATCTACTGAGACTGTATAAAATGGAACTTCACTAATGCCTGTCTATTTTATTTGGATTGAATTGGCCTACAACTTGAGCTGTGTTAACAAGAGCCCTCAATTTCTTTTTCTTTTTCCTTTTAGAAGTGGCCTGACTGATTTGATTTCAAGTTGCCTGGGGTTGTGAGAAACAAAATCCTCCCCCATTAAAACGGCATGGTGTTTATGACCACTACAGGGATAGTTTAAATAACAATGAAAAAAGTTGACTTATGAAAAATAAAGCTGGTTAATTACACCAAATGGGCTTAATGTAAAAACCACAGGTGTCTCTTTTACAAGAATTTGTTGAGCTCTTGCCCATAGCATGTTTATATGACACGGATGGAGCTGAAATCTTTACTGTGGCCAGCTTTAAATCGGAAACATTTGGTTTACCTCTGTTACAGTTCAGACCACATGTGATGTCATAGAAATGACACAACCTGTGAAAGCTTGTTTTTGCCTTGAGGAATACAACATCTGCTTCATTATTTATGGAATTAAAATAAAACAATTTCTCTAATGTCCTGGCAAAGAACTCATTTGCTATATATTTTAAGTAGAAATATAAAAGGATTTAATCTATAGTTCTTATTATTTTAGGCTTCCCAGATACTTCAGTGGTAAATAAGTCGCCTACCAAACAGGAGAGGCAGGTTCAATCCCTGGGTTGGGAAGATCCCCTGGAGAAGTAGATGACAACCCACTCCTCCAGGTTTCTTGTCTGAGAAATCTCATGGACAAGGGATCCTGGTGGGTTACAGTCCAATGGTTGCAAAGAGTTGGACATGACTTAGCAACTAAGCAGCAGCAACAATGTTCATTTTATTTTGTATTTAGAAATCTATGATTTCAGAAGCATTAAGATATATTTAGTAAAAATCTCTTTGCTAATATAACCTTAGTTACAGTGCATATCCACAAACTTATAAATTAGATGTGCATCGCTTTATATTCTAGGGCGTAAAATATTTCCTTAAGTGTACATACACACTTTCACAGTATTATTTCATTTACAGGTTTTAAAATTTAATTTATTTTAGTGATGCTCATCTCTTACAAGTGTAATGTATTCTGTTCAGAAGACCTTTGAATTGCAGAAGGATTGAGGATGTCTGTTTTTCTTTTTGCCTAATTCCTGACACATACATTTTCTTGATATATTTTTCATGGATGTGATAAGCTTTCAAATCTCCTTACTTTTTATACTTAGAGTTTAGGTTAGTTTGTTTGGATCCTTGTTTTTCTAAATTAAGCTGGCTTCTAATCTTCTTGTACTTGAATAGTTACTACTTCTGGACTATAATCAGATTTAAAATAGAATATTTCCGATCAAGGAGGTAGCCAATGAACCCACAAATTACCCTATTTGGAGTAGAGAGGACAGCAAAACATACATATGTTGCCAATTACTTTTCAATTAAAACATTACATCATAAACAATCTAAAATTTACTAAATATGATAACACCATTTCAGGTACCATACTGAATCTGTGCACAGATTGTAATGAACTATGAATTCCCTTATATAGTCATAAGTGTGCATCTATTGCTTTTTATATTTATCAGGAAAAAAAATCTGTGCAAGCTGTTTCAGTTTGATTATCTTTTATATTAGTTTTATGGTAATGCTTGGAAGGCATATGTTATGTCACAAAATGAAGCCCTCTGGTTCTTCATCTGTTAAATCAAGCTGAAAAATTCACTCTTGTAAAGTTCAAGCTAACAGATCCTCTCTTGTAGAGTTCTTGGTGGAATTGTAGGGGCTCAGTAAATGGTAAAATTATGTTATCATTGTTGCATTAATTTATATATTTAGAACATTTCTTATCTAGAAAATATCATTGTTTTGCAAAAACATTTTCTTCATTGACAATCTAACTAGAAGAGCTTTGGGACTCAATCTCATGTTCAGTTCAAATATGTACATACATCAATAGCTACTTTTTGTTCAATTGCCCAGTCCTCTCTGATTCTTTGTGACCCCATGGACTGCAGCATGCCAGGCTTCCCTATCCCTCACCATCTCCTGAAGTTTGCCCAAGTTCATGTCCATTGCATTGGTAATGCTATTCAGCCATCTCATCCTCTGATGCCCTCTTCTCCTTCTGCCCCCTGTCTTTCCCAGAATCAGAGACTTTTCCAATGAGTCAGCTGTTCATATCAGATGACCAAAATACTGGTGTTTCAGCTTCAGCATCTGTCCTTCCAATTAGTATTCGGGGTTGATTTCCCTTAAGATTGACTGGCTTGATATCCTTACTGTCCAGTGGATTTTCCGGAGTCTTCTCCAGCACCACAGTTCAAAGTCATCAATTCTTTGGTGCTCCACCTTTACAGTCCAGCTCTGACAACCATATGTGACTACTGGGAAGACTATAGACTTGACTATACAGAACTTTGTCAGCAGAGTAATAACTCTTCTTTTCAACACTAATAGCAACTAGTATGTCCCAGATCTTAATATATTTAAGAAAACTTTTACATAACTTTATTTCCATCAAAAGATATCTCTATCGTCATTATTTACATTAAAAAAAGAGCAATCCTGCTTATTAAAGACAATAAATATGAAATTTCCCAATTAATCATTATCTTAGCAGGTAGAGTTTAGTACCTATTACATTGAGAATATGCTATTGTACATGTAATAAACATATTATTGATAATGCAAGACAAATTATATCTCATTTTCAATATGATAAAAGTGAGAGTTGAGGAAGTTATATAATTTGTTCAAACAGACCAAAATGTGAACTGAATATAACTTTGTCTGACTTCTGCTTTTCAGATTTTTCTAGAAATGCAGGCATCTTCTTTCATTGAGGTTGACTCAACTAGTAAACTGATACATATAGAATTTTCTAGCCTAAATCTATTTGCCTGCATTTGGAAATTTTAATATAAAAATACCTTAATATTGCTTAATCTGTTCTGTGCTACAGCAATACTCAATTGACTCAGTTTTCTTTCTTTCTTTCTTTTTTTTTTTAAGGATGTTACTGATAAGAGTAGAGCTTTGTTCAGCAAGAACAAATTATTCCAGTCAAAATACATTGATATTTCTGTATTCTTCTTTAAAGAGTAAGCCTACAGAAAATTGAACTACACAAATACTGCAACATAGTTAAGACTTTAAATGTATCTAATGAGAATGGCATTTGATATTTCATTTGCTACAGAATTACAGGACTTTAGAAGTCAAAGAGCTACCATAAATTAGTTCAAACTCAAGACTGAGGCCCAGAGGATCTGTAAAGAACTAGGACTAAAATACGTCTTATGCACACAAATGGTGTCCACTTACAAAGTTGAGGTTAATATCTGAATGCGTTAAAATTCAGGCTGAATGCTAGGTTCATTTGTATTTTTTTTCTTTTATTTTTTAGTACTCATTAAATGCCTTCCATTATGTCATATATTTCAGATAATGGAAGCCAGTGATGAATAAAATAGATAAGGTCCCCACTCTTATGGAGCTTATTCTTTAATGGAAAGGAATACACTTCACAAGCAAGAGAAGAAATAAATGAAAATATATTTCAGACTTTGATAAGTACAATCATGAAAAGTACCTGAAGATTAAGAGATGTGAATGTGTATGTGTATGCATGGACATTAAGATATGTGTGCAATACTTTAGGGAATACTTGCCTAGAGGATGTGACATGAAAATTGAGATTTCTCTGAAAAGGTACTATTTGAGACTCAAATGATAATAGCAAGAACACTATGTGAAAATCTGTTATCAATATGTTTCAGAAAACACAAAGGCCCTGAGGTCTATAAAAGTTTGGAAAGTTTGAATAAATAGAAATAAGGTCAATATAATTAAAAGATAATGAAGAGTGGGGCTTAGAGTTTTCATAGAGAAGGAGCCTGAGAAATAAATCTGTTTGGGAATAGAGGGTGGGAGGGTATCATGAGCCTGATAAGCATACTGGTTTTACTTTGACCATAACTTTGGGAGAGCAGATAGAGATTACAGAGAGCTTAAAAACCCCACTTTGTCTCGAATTAAAATAAATAAATTTAAATTAATAAATACAAAAAAAAAAACAAAAAAACACCGACATTCACAAGCTATCCCTGGAGTCTGCAGGTGAGAATGTAGCCAGAGGTCAGATCACATACATCTAATCAGATCATGGTGTATTTTAGGTAGTTTAGATACATTCTATGTATGATATTAAGTGATATGATATGTTTAATATCCTTTCAAGGATCAATCTGTTACGTAAAGAATTTGATAGGAAATCTATTGAGATTAAAATTCCATGATCTATTCAATCGTGTATTCAACATTAAGTTCCTAATACAAGCCAGGCACTCTTCTAGGCACTGAGGAAACAGCAGTGAATCTGTGGCCCAGGGGTAAAAAAAAATCTGCCTGCCAGTGCAGGAGACCTGGGTTCAGTCTCTGGGTTAGGAAGATCCCTGGAGGACAAAATGGCAACCCACTCCAGTACTCTTGCTTGAAAACTCCTATGGACAGAGAAACCTGGCAGGCTACTGTCCATAGGGTCGCAAAGAGTCAGACACGACTGAGCACACCTACAGAGTGAGGAGCAAGGACACAAAATAAGTAATAAACACAAATATCAAATAGTGATAAGTACTTCATTCCAAACACAAAGCAGGAGAAAAAGATAGAAAATGATGTGTCTTCTTATACAAGTGGTTGGGCCAGTCAAGAATTTTTCAATTATGTGGCATTTAAGCACAGACTAATAGGCGAGAAGAGAGTAAGTAAGTAAACGTTTTTGGAAGGATATCCAAGGCAGAGGGCCGCTATAAGTAAAAAAGCAGCGAGGTGGAGGTAATTTGTATGTGTGTGTGTGCGCACATATGTGTGCACATATGTGCATATATGCACACGCACATATGTTCCTTCGTTTTGCCAGAAAATTGAAAAGATTCAAAATTTTTGCTTTCTTATTCTGGAGGTAATTTGTATTCCTTTGTTTTGCCAGAAAATTGAAAAGATTCAAAATTTTGGCTTTCTTTTTCTGGCATAGATGTTGATTAAATAAATAAAAAAATATTTTTATATTACATATGTATAATTTATCTATAATATAAATTAAAATTACATTGCAAAATCTTTAGTTATTATATATTACAGCATCTAGTATACTTTGAAAAGGGCTTTGCAGTTGGCGCTAGTGGTAAAAAACATGCCTGCCAACTCAGGAGATATAAGAGACATGGGTTTGATCCCTGGTTTGGAAAGATCCTCTGGAGGAGTACAGGGCAATCCACTCCAGAATTCTTGCTTAGAGAAACCCATGGACAGAGGAGCCTGTCCACAATGTTGCAAAGAGTCCATAGGGTAGCAAAGAGTCAGACATGACTGAAGCAACTTAGCACACTCACAAGCTTCGAAAAAGACACAACTACTCAGGAAAATAAGACACTACCATTCAAAAAGCAGAAGAATGAGAAACCTACAGTAGAAAATTTGAAATCCTGCTGGAAAAATGTATTATATCTCTGCCCTGGGGATAGGAAACATTCTCTATTTAGGATACAGTCCTGCATCTGCTCTAGCTTTCGAATCTGTTGTTTTTCATGGTTATTGGCTTCACATGCTGAATTTTTTTTTTTCATTTTCTATCATCTCTTTGTCCTCTTCTTAGGAATTTACTGAGGAATATGTTCTCTTTAAAGGCTGAGCAATTTGGTACCCATAAATCTTTGGAGTCTCATGATTCCTCTTCAAAATTCTTAAAGAGATGAGAATACCAGACCACCTTACCTCCCTCCTGAAAAATCTGTATGCAGGTCAAGAAGCAACAGTTAGATCCAGACATGGAGCAATAGAATGGTTCCGAATTGGGAAAGGAGTACGTCAAGGCTATATGTTGTCACACTGCTTATTTAACTTATATGCAGAGTACATCATGAGATACCCTTATGGCAAAAAGTAAAGAAGAACTAAAGGGCCTCTTGATGAAAGTGAAAGAGGATAGTGAAAAAGCTGCCTTAAAATTCAACATTCAAAAATGAAGATCATGACATCCAGTTCTATCACTTCATGGCAAACAGATGGGAAAACAATGGAAACAGTGACAGACTTTATTTTCTTATGGTCCAAAATTACTGCAGATGGTGACAGCAGCCATGAAATTAAAATAGGCTTGTTCCTTGGAAGAAAAGCTGTGGCCAACCTAAACAGCATATTAAAATGCAGAGGCATTACTTCACCAACAAAGGTCTGTCCAGTCAAAGCTTTGGTTTTTCTAGTAGTCATGTATGGATGTGAGGGTTGGACCATAGAGCTGAGCACCAAAGAATTGATGCTTTTGAACTATGGGATTGGAGAAGACTCTTGAGAGTCCCTTGAACTTCAAGGAGATCAAACCAGTCTATCCTAAAATGCATCAGTTCAGTTCACTCAGTTGTGTCCTACTCTTTGTGACCCCATGGACTACAGCACACCAGGCCTCCCTGTCTATCATTAACACCCAGAGTTTACTCAAACTCATGTCCGTTGAGTCATAGATGCCATCCAACCACCCCATCCTCTGTAGTCCCCTTCTCTTCCTGCCTTGAATCTTTCCCAGCATCAGGGTCTTTTCAAATGAGTCAGTCCTTTGCATCAAGTGGCCAAAGTATTGGAGTTTCAGCTTCAGTATCATTCCTTCCAATGAATACTCATGACTGATTTCCTTTAGGATGGACTGATTGGATCTCCTTGCTGTCCAAGGGACTCACATCAGTCCTGAATATTCATTGGAAGGACTGATGCTGAAGCTGAAGCTCCAATACTTTGGCCACCTGATGTGAAGAACTGACTCATTGGAAAAGACCCTGATGCTGAGAAAAATTGAAGGCAGGAGTAGAAGGAGACAGAAGATAGATGGTTGGATGACATCATCGACTCACTGGACATGAGTTTGAGCAATCTCTGGGAGTTGGTGATGGGTAAGTAAGTGCTGCAGTCCTAAGTTGCAGAGTAGGACATGACTGAGCAATTGAACTAAATACTTTGGTTTTACCATATTGGATAATAAATAACANCTTCTTCTGAGGGATTCCTGCCCGCAGTAGTAGATATAATGTTCATCTGAGTTAAATTCACCCATTCCAGTCCATTTTAGTTTGCTGATTCCTAGAATGTCGACGTTCACTCTTGCCATCTGTTTGACCACTTTCAACTTGCCTTGATTCATGGGCCTGACATTCCAGGTTCCTATGCAATATTGCTCTTTACAGCATCGGACCTTGCTTCTATCACCAGTCACATTCACAGCTGGGTATTGTTTTTGCTTTGGCTCCATCCCTTCATTCTTTCTGGAGTTATTTCTCCACTGATCTCCAGTAGCGTGTTAGGTACCTACTGACCTGGGGAGTTCCTCTTTCAGTATTCTATCATTTTGCCTTTTCATACTGTTGATGGGGTCCTCAAGGCAAGAATACTGAAGTGGCTTGCCACTCCCTTCTCCAGTGGACCACATTCTGTCAGACCTCTCCACCATGACCCACCCGTCTTGGGTTGCCCTGTGGGCATTGCGTACAATTAATAATATCATTAATAAATATTGTCTGTAGTAATAAAATTAGTGACTGTGTATATACATTTACATATATATTTATATTTATGTTTATATATCTGTTTACTGATTGAATTTTGATAAATATTCAGTTAAATCTTCCCAGTGTGTTGTTCTTTATTGATAAGATGACTAGATATATGCCAAATTTTTGCATCAACCTTGAACCATTAAATATGTTTCCCTATCCTTGAAGATCACTTAAAATAAGCAAAGGAATATGTAAAATAATATATTAATGATAACATAAGAAAGCATGATATTTAACTAATGTTACTAGCACTAAATAGCTTTTCTGTCTATACCTTTAAATTCTCTGTGTATTAACAGTAAGGTAATCGTTTGTGAAGGAAACGCACGTGCACGCGTGCACACACCCGCACACGGGTAATGATTGACATTCTTATCATCATTTTCAAAAAGATTTTGAGCAGGACATTAGCGCAAAGATAATAAAAAAAGACCAAATTCCAAACCCATTAGGGAGAGAAATTACCTATGAAGCTGGAGTTGATCTGATATATCCAGCAAAATTGGGTATAGCAACTTGAATAATGATCCGGAAGACCGACAGGGTGATTGATAGACTTCTATAAACCCAGAGGGCTCGAATAGGATTCCTTCGCTCTCTGTCTGGAGTTGCAACAACTGGCATGGTTCCTTTAATTTGCAGCTGAAATGTATCAGAATATATGATGAATTAACACGGATTTTTCTTCCTTTTCTCACTGGCAGTTTTATAAAAATAGGAAAAACATACTATTAGACACAGTAAACAATTTTGTTGTATTTAATAATTATACATTTCCTCTGTGATTTGTTTACTTATTGTCTATGAAACTTCCTCAGCTTAGTGAGTTTTATTTTGTTCTGCTAAATGAACAGACACTTAAATAGCTGTTCATAGCATCTATTAGCTTACTCTTTACCCTTCTCTTTATCATTCTTGTTTTAAGATTAAATAGTCCTTTTCTTTTACTAACAACTTGGTTATTCAGAAGTCATGTGTGGAGTGGATAGGTGAGCATACATAAACTGACTTTTGCTCTACGACTTAACAGTTGGATGACTTGGATCAACCTTGACCAAGCTACCCTTATTGCAGTTTCTTACTTGTGAAATAATAATAATAATAAAACCTCACAGGATTGAAATGAAGATCATACTGCAAGCAAATCCCCTAGAACACTGTAAGTACCCAAAAGGGCTAATTCCTTCCATGTCCATTTTTTCATGAGTATAGCTATTTTCATAACTATGTTTTTACGTTATTTTTCTTCTTTATAACAATGAGTGGAAAAGAAAGCTTACATTTACACCCTATTTACACATGAAAAAACAGATATTTGCCCAAGTTCACTTAACTAGAAAGACCTAGAAACAGTAATCTTTAGAGCATAATCTTAGTAATCTAGCACTTATAATACATAGAATTTTAGATTAATAAAAAGGGATAGATAATTTTGGTAGTGACTGCAATGGCCAAGCACTTAATTTCCATTTTTTTAAAATATAATCCCTTCCCCTGCACAGTCAAAAGGTACATATTTAAGACTAAATTTAGACTCATGAAAGCTAATTAACTAGCCACTGTTCACCTAGCCAATATGTGGTAAATTTCAGATTAAAATCCAGAAAATAATAACCTTAAAATCTATACTCTCTTCAAATGTGCTGACTTTCATGCTTGGAGAGACCTTTTGGAAAATTTATGTTAACCTTCTCTTTTTAGAAGAAGTTTGGTTTAAGAAGCAACTTATACAAGGCAAAGCCAAAAATTGTCTTCTCAAACTTGGTCTCATATATATTCATTAGATTTTTAAAAATCTTTGTTTGACTTACTGTTTTATTTTAAACACATTTTCATATTTTAAATATTATCCTTTGTCTCTCAGTCTTCCATTATTTTTGAGTTTACATGTTCTTAGGTCATACTTTATATTAAGAAGAGACCATAGGTTTTTAGCCTTCAGCTGATCTCTAGTGTGGTATTTTGTAACATGTTACTCAGTGTTTTCATCTCTTCATATGGATCTATATTGTGAAGAATGCAAGTGAATAATTTTAAAGTATCTGGCAAATATTAGGTGACAAAATGGTCATAACTGCTCATATATAGCCTTGAGAGAACCACTTACAGTTACTTCAAGTATAGTATACAAAGAAATATAATGATTATCTTAAAGATGTATGTATATAATTTATCCTTTTTATCAAAGAGTCTGTATTTGTCAGGGAGTCTATATTTTTAGTTACCCTTATAAAAGTACCCCAATTCTTTCCTTCTGTGTGTGTGTGTGTTTTTTTTTTTTAAATTTCCAAAAACTCTCCTTTTCCGATCATCTACTCTTTAGCCTGATTGCCTTAGGAATTCTCTAGTTTCTCAAAATAATAGCCAAGAAGTTTTAAATATGGCCTTCTTCCCAGATACATGAAATATAGTTGTCATAATTACTCACTTTTGACAAGATGACATATTTTGCCGTCACAGTAAAACTGAGAATTCTTAGTTTTGTCAATATAAAAAGAGTGCTAAAATGTTCATTGTTTATACTAGGTCTGAAATGGATTAAACTGAACACATTAAAAAGCTTANTAGTTGTCATAATTACTCACTTTTGACAAGATGACATATTTTGCCGTCACAGTAAAACTGAGAATTCTTAGTTCTGTCAATATAAAAAGAGTGCTAAAATGTTCATTGTTTATACTAGGTCTGAAATGGATGAAACTGAACACATTAAAAAGCTTATAATTTTAGGATCAATGTCTTCCTTGATAATCTCTTTTTCTTTATGATACTACTTTGTAAAAATATACCCAGCGATGAGTAGAAAGCAAGTTTTGTCTGAATAGTCTGTCACTGACATCAGAAGCTATCAGCATTGCTTTGTATATGTAGCAACTCAAGACTTACACACCATCCCTACTGTAAAGGCAACTCTTGCAGCATTTTTATTCCCTTCTCCCTTTCACTGTCCTGGTGTATAATTGATTCTTCCATAAACTCTACTAGATAAAGTATCTCACTCAATATGGCTTTTAAAACTAATGATAAAATATAAACCAACATGCTGAGGACTCAGTTAAGACTGTCTTTTCCTCTGCCTTCTATAATGTTTAATACAATAACTATTTCAGTAGCACATGCTCCAATCCCCACCCCACCCCACACACAGAGTGAGGGCAAGAATTAAGACTAAGTATTTTTCCTCTAGAATGAGTCTTGCTCCAGGATATGAGTTCAGTACATGCTGACTTCAGACAGGAAGTTTAGGTATTACTGTTCCTGTTTTACAACTAAGGAGAAGTTTAATGTCAGTTTTGAACCAGTTTATTGGTACTAACACCGTGAATAGCTATTTTTGCAATAAAATTAATTTGCCAACTATTAGAAAATTCATCAAACTACTTTTGTATATAAATGCACATGCTTGTTCATCATAGCATTGAATGTGTGTCAGAGAAGTTAATTTCAACACTTTCCAGAATGCCCTTTTCTAAATGGATATGCAATATCATTATTGCTGTAATCAGCAATGCTTTTTTTTCTTCACAGCGGTTTCAGTCTCCTTCCTTCAGATTCTCTGTGCTCTTGATATTGCACAGCATCCCTCTGGAGTAAGGGTGCTGTCATTGCACATTCTGTGGAGAAGATGTAAGCTGTGGACAAATGAAAGCTACTGCTGTGTTTTATCTGGCTTCATAGAGATAAGCACTCTAAGGTCAAGATATGTTTTTATGTTCCTGTGCTCTTTATTAATTGCTTTAAATTATGATAAGAGGTCAAAACACAGGAGTCCTTCTAATTTATTTCCTAATTATAATGTGTGTTGTGTGTACACATGTAATGTCTCAAAAGGCAAAAAAAAAGTAATATAAAGGGAATTTAGAGACAAGAAATGTGAAGGAAAACATAATGGCATTTTTTTTGATAAAGTCGTATTTGTTCAAGTATGGTTTGTGGCCATGTTGAAGGCAGTTTGTCACTTTGAAGAGGAAAAAAATCCAAAATCCATTAAACCATTTGTTCACAGCCTTAAACAAATCTGAAATGTAAAGCTAATTTTTTTATTTTCCTAGAAATACCATTACTCATACAGTTAATGATAACTATGTCCTCTAAAGCCGGGATTCCCAACCTCTGGGATCTAATGTCTGATGATCTGAGGTGTAACTGATGTCGTCATAATAGAAATAAAGTGCATAATAAATATAATATACTTGAATCATCCCCAAGCCATCTCCCACCCCCCCTGGCCCATGGAAAAATTGTCCTCCATGAAACCAGTCCCCAGTGCTAAAGTGATTGTGGACCGTTGCTAAGGTTATATATGTCTTTTCCAGGACAATATTGGTTTGATATTTGTAAATATCTAGCTAATAGAATACAGTTTGTCTCATCTAATGTATTTTCATGCCATTTTCATGCTACTGTTAACATTATTAAATTTGTATGTTTTTATGCTTGTGTTGCATACTATCCCCAATACTCAAAATGAACCCATGACTGAAATATGGTTCACTGAAGCATGACAAGTGATAGAAAGAGTTACATAAACACTACAACCCAAAATAACATCATAAACAGAGAGTGAAATGATCTCCAGTGCTGAATGTGAAATGAAAATCTGTATATGCTGGGCCACATAAATGTGCAAGTGGCAGGATTTCACATAGGCAACAAGAAAATAAAAGTGCAAATAGGAAATGCATTTATGAATATCTTTAAAAAATTGAATTATACATGTGTATACTTGTTGTGGATTCATGTTGATGTATGGCAAAACCAATACAATATTGTAAAGTAATTAACCTCCAACTAAAATAAATAAATTTATATTAAAAAATAAACAACAACAACAAATGAATTATATTTGACTGGAGATTAATTTACCACTATTCCCCAGTTTATTTTCTATTGTAAAGCCTTGTCAAATAGGGGCATAAGTGTCTGGCAAGATCATTTATTTAAGGATTAATTGATGTGTTTCCCCTGTTTCCTTGTGAATCATCCAGCTTATATCATGAGAAATATTCTACTCTCCTCGAATGCATGAGTAAGCACAATCACCCACTTCAGAGCCATCCACTGAAAGTCTTGCATGATACAGATAGGGAAGGAAAGAGAGAAGAAAGGGAAGAAACTGGGACAGGAGATGAAAGAAAGGAAGGAGCAGGTACCAACTGGAGAGAGAAAGGAATTAGGAAAGGAAGGGCTTGTCTTGTCTGAGGATTAGACAGAAAACACCTTCAGTATTAGGCACCAGCAGACTGCATGGATCCTAGCTAACTGTGGAGTGATTTTTTCCAACACTGAAGCCTTTTGATCTGAACACTCAGTTGCTATATAACTGTCCTGTAACCTGAAGAGCCTACCTTGATTTTGTCCACTCTCAAGTGTCACCTTACCTGTGACTAACCACCATCCTAGACTAGGATGCTTTCTGTATCTCTTTAGTAGAGGGAGACTTAGACATGAGTTGTCTAGTGGACTGGTGGTGGTGGTGATGCTCACTGATTGCAGGAGTGGGAGAAGGAAGAACTGGGAATAATAAGTTGGAAACTGTCATTGATTCTTTTATCTTTGATCCAGTAAACTAAGGAAGATTTTTAAAATTAATATGCAAAAAATAGCATGCTTAAAAAATTTCCATGCAGTAAAAGTGAATAATATTTTGCTAAAGGTACATACAACACCAAAAGTTGTGAAAGCATTTAAGGTTTCACACTGCAATATTAATGACAATATTACAAAGAGAAAATAGAAGTTATTGACAGAAATCTTTTCTTGAATATTTTAAGATGATGCATAATATTAACTATGTATTAAAGGAAGAAAAATAATTACTATATGGTAGATGTCTGTAGATATTTTGATAACCATTCATTGAAGCCAACTGTACACATTAATGAAAAAATTATTGGCCCAAGAACTATATAGATATGAGAGAATCAGAGTTGATGGCTTTCTATTCTGTTTAGCAATGAGGAACTCATGGTACAGGGAAGAAATTTTTTATTTCGTTACCATTTATTTTGTGACTTTTGTTTTTGTATCTGTGGTCTTGTAAGAAGAGTTTGGAGGAGGGTAGGGGATTACTTTGTGGATCAGTTTGAGTGCCCTTTAATAATAATCTACATACCACTGCATTCATAGTATTTTGTGAACATCAATATAGTTCCTGGCTTTGATTTCATATATCAAGAAACAGTAAAAATGTTAATTTACTCTCAGTGTGGCCACCAAATTTTTTGCTTAGTGAAGAAGAGGGCAGTGACTTCAAATCTGCTTTTTGATGTTAATGTATTCTCTTTGTGCTGGGTAAGGAACCTATATGAGTTTTTGAAAAGTTTCTTAGTGTTAATATACTCTATCCACATACCTATGATCCCTAAATAATATTTACATATTTAAAATAATTTCCTTTCTAGCATATCAACCATATATATTATGTTAAATAACTTAAGTCTATTCTATAGAGCTGAAATGACAAAATCTTCAATTTCGAAGATCAAATGTTAAGATTTCTCAAGTTGATTGTGCATAAAATTCTTTACCTTTGATACTTTGATTAACTTCCTATTGGTTATTATATTTTTATTTGTTGAAATATGTCAAGAGATGATATGAAGTGAAACTAAAAATTACATTAAAACATAGTAAGAAAACATGTCAAAAAGAATTCTGGAAATGAATCTAACAGAGTGAATTAGAAGCATACCCATTGATCTTCAAAGATACAGAGTATTTAAGCACTTCTCTCATCTTTAAAATTAATTTAGAATATTAATATTTTAAAATTGATTAGTCCTTAGCTATGCAAGAGCCATATTTAAACAAGAAGAACTTTTAATATTCAGTCTTAATGCTGTCTTCTTATCCACTAATTTCCTGTCTTACTGAAGGCTCCTCATGCTTGTATGTGTGATCAGTGGATTCAGCATTGAACAGGTTTAGACTAGTTTTGATGAAGTTCATTGTGGGGAATAAGTTGGTGTAGAATAAGATGCTTATGTATAGAAGAATCACAATACAACATGTAGTATTTTAAAGCTAATTTGTTAAGTATAACTCAAAAGGATATATAATCAGAGAAAATGTGTCATTTAATGACTCAATATTTTTACATCATATTGTGGGGTTTTTTTTCTATATAATTTTATTNGATGCTTATGTATAGAAGAATCACAATACAACATGTAGTATTTTAAAGCTAATTTGTTAAGTATAACTCAAAAGGATATATAATCAGAGAAAATGTGTCATTTAATGACTCAATATTTTTACATCATATTGTGGGTTTTTTTTTCTATATAATTTTATTTTACAATATTGTATTGGTTTTGCCATACATCAACATGAATCCACCACGGATGTACATGTGTTCCCCATCCTGAACCCTCCTCCCACCTCCCTCCCCATATTTTTAATTAAGCTTGGATTTTAGTTTATAGTTTAACAGTACTTGAAAAAATAAGGAAATGACATTTGTATTATTTATTTTCACCTTTAATTTACAGATTATGAAATATTTTCACTTAGTTAATGTCTCAAGAAAAGATAAGTTTTCTAAATGTTGTAGAATGGTAGTGTAACAAATTGTGATATGAGGTAGAGAAGCTTTATTAAAAAGTGCAATTGAAATGGAAGGGCTCTGTTACCGTAAGATGAGGGAGATTCATTGTCAGCTCCATCATTTATTTAAACCAAATGAATATCATTCATTGCTGAATAACTCAGAGGGGATTATAAATCAGAGTGGGGAAAAGTAGCTTTTAAGAAGTAGACTCCTGAGAATCTTCTTGTTGGCTTTGGCCCTGTAAAAGCAATTAAACCATCTACTGAGAGATAATAGCAAATGTCTGTTGTGTTATGTAAAGGCATCTTAAAAGACAGATTTTTAAAATTGAAATGAGAAATATTAATATGAAAGATTGTATTAAAGTAAAAAGCCAGATGTTGTACACTAGAAAGTATTCAGTCTAGAGAATTCTAAGAATTTGATGGATGAAAACCTTTCAATTATGCAGAAGCACTTTTTGAATTTCTTGAAACTAATAAGTTGTAGAGCCACCCAAGATAGATGGATCATGGTGGAGAGTTCTGACAAAACATGGTCCACTGGAGAAGAGAATGGCAAACCACTTCAGTATTCTTGACTTGAGAACACCATGAACAGTATGAAAAGGCAAAAAGATAGAACACTGAAAGTTGAACTCCCCAGCAACTCCAGAAAGAATGTAGAGACAAAGCCAAAGCAAAAACAACACCCAGTTGTGGATGTGATTGTTGATGGAAGTAAAGTCTGAAGCTATAAAGAGCAATACTGCACAGGATCCTGGAATGTTAGATCCATGAATCAAGGGAAATTAGAAGTGGTCAAACAGGAGATGGCAAGAGTGAACATCAGCTTTTTAGGAATTAGCAAACTAATTCCTAATTCAAAATGGACTGGAAAGGACAGTTTAACTCAGAGGACTGTTAAATCTACAACAGTGGGCAAGAATCCCCTAGAAGAAAGAGAGTAGCCCTTGTAGTCAACAAAAGAGTCCAAAATGCAGTACTCTTGTATGCAATCTCAAAAATGACAGAATGATCTCTGTTCATTTCCAAGGCAAATCATTCAATATCACAGTAATCCAAGTCTATGCTCCGACTAGTAATGCTGAAGAATTTGAAGTTGAACAGCTCTATGAAGACCTACAAAACCTTCTAGAACTAACACACAAAAGAGATGTCCTTTTTCATTATAGGGGACTGGGATGCAAAAGTGAGAAGTTAAGAGTTACCTGAAGTAACAGGCAAATTTGGCCTTTGAATACAAAATGAAGCAGATAAAAAGCTAACAGAGTTTTGCCAAGAGAACACATTAGTCAGAGCAAATATCCTCTTCCAATAACATAAAAGAAGGCTCTACAAATGGACATCACCATATATCAATATTGAAATCAGATTGATTATATTCTTTGCAGAAAAAGATGGAGAAGCACTATATAGTCAGCAAAAACAAGACCGGGGGCTCATTGTGGCTCAGATGATGAATGCCTTATTGCCAAGTTCAGACTTAAGATGAAAAAAGTAGGGAAAACCACTAGACCATTAAGGTATGACCTAAATCAAATCTCTTACAAATACACAGTGAAAGTGACAAATAGATTCAAGGGAATAGATCTGATACAGTGCCTGAAGAACTCTGGATGGAAGTTCCTGACATTGTACAGGAGGAGTGATCAAGACCATCTTCAAGGAAAAGAAATGCAAAGAGGTAAAATGGTGGTCTGGGGAGGGTTTACAAATAGATGAGAAAAGAAAAGACATGAAAGGCAAAGGAGAAAAGGAAAGATATACCCATTTGAATGCATAATTCCGAAAAATAGCAGGGAGAGATAAGAAAGCCTTCCATAATGATCAGTGAAAAGAAATAGAGGAAAACAATAGAATGGGATAGACTAGAGATCTTTTCAAGAAAATTAGCAATACCAAGAGAACATTTCATGCACAGATGGGCACAATAAAGGACAGAAATGGTATGGATCTAACAGATGCAGAAGATATTTAAAAGAGGTGGCAAGAAAGCACAGAAGAACTATACACGAAAGATCTCCATAACCCAAATAACCACAATGGTGTGATCACTCACCTAGAGCCAGACTAGAATGTGAATGTGAAGTCAAGTGGTCATTAGGAAGCATCATTACAAAGAAAGTTAGTGGATGTGATGGAATTCCAGCTGAGTTATTTCAAATCCTAAAAGATGATGCTGTGAGAGTGCTGCACTCAATATGTCAGAAAATTAAAAAACTCAGCAGTGGCCACAGGACTAAAAAAGGTCAGTTTTCATTCCAATCCCTAAGAAAGGTAATGCCAAAGAATATTAAAACTACCACACAATTGCACTCATCTTACACACTAACAAAGTAATGTTCAAAATTCTCCAAGCCAGGCTTAGATAGTACGTGAACCGTGAAATTCCAGATGTACAAGTGGGATTCAGAAAAGGCAGAAGAACCAGAGATCAAATTGCCAACATTCATTGCATCATCAAAAAAGCAAGAGAGTTCCAGAAAAACATCTGCTTTATTGACTATGTCAAAGCCTTTGACTGTGTGAATCACAACGAACTGTGGAAAATTCTTCAAGAGATGGGAATAACAGACCACCTTACCTGTCTCCTGAGAAATCTCTATGTGGGTCAAGAAGCAACAGTTAGAACTGAACATGGAGAAAAAGACTGGTTCCAAGTTGGAATAGGAGTACGTCAAGGCTGTATATTGTCACCCTACTTATTTAACTTATAGCAGAGTATATCATGAAAAATGCTGGGCTGGAAGAAGGACAAGCTGGGATTGTGCTGGGATTGTGCTGGGATTTCTCCCAGATTGTGGGAGAAATATCAATAACCTCAGATATGTAGATGACACCACCCTTAGAACAGAAAGTGAAGAAGAACTAAAGAGCCTCTTGATGAAAGTGAAAGAGGAGAGTGATAAAGTTGTCTTAAAACTCTACATTCAGAAAACTAAGATCATGAGATCTGGTCCCATTACTTTTGGCAAATAGATGGGGAAATAATGGAACAGTGACAGACTTTGTTTTGGGGGGCCCAGAATGACTGAAAATGGTGACTGCAGCTATGAAATTCAAAGATGCTTGTTCCTTGGAAGAAAAGTTATGACTAACCTAGACAGCCTATTAAAAAGCACAGACCTTGCTTTGTCAACAAAGGCCCATCTAGTCAAAGCTTTGGTTTTTCCTGTGGTCATGTATGGATGTGAGAGTTGGACTGTGAAGAAGGCTGAGCGCTGAAGAATTGATGCTTTTGAACTGTGGTGTTGGAGAAGACTCTTGAGAGTCCCTTGGACTACAGGGAGATCCAACCAGTCCATCCTAAAGGAAATTGGTCTTGAATATTCAGCTTGTTATTTTTCCAGCCTGACATTTTGTACAATGTTTTCCCATATAAGTTAAGTAGGCAGGGTGATAACATACTTGCTGTCATACTCCTTTCCAATTTTGAACTAAACACTTGCTCCATGTCCAGTTCTAACTGTAGCCTCTTGACCCACATACAGGTTCTCAGGAGACAGGTAAGGTGGTCTAGTATTCCCCTCTCTTCAAGAATTTTCCACAGTTTGTTGTCATCCACACAGTCAAAGGGTTTAGCATGATCAAAGCAGCCAATGTTTTGCTGAAATTCCCTTGCTTTCTCTGTGATCCAACAAATGTTGGCAATTTGATCTGTGTCTTCTGCCATTTCTAAATGCAGCTTGTACATGTGGAAGTCTTCAATTCATGTACTGGTGAAGTTTAGCTTGATGGATTTTTGAGCATATCCTTGCTGGCGTGTGAAATGGGTGCAACCGTGTGGTAGTTCGAACATTGTATGAATTGCCCTACTTTGGGATTACAATGAAAGCTGACCCATTCTAGTCCTGTGGCAACTGCTGTGTTTTCCAAATTTGCTGACATAGTGAGTGTAGCAGTTTCACATCTTCTAAGATTTGAAATAGCTCAGCTGGAATTCTGTTCAATTGCTTTCTTCATAGTAATCCTTCATAAGGCCCACTTGACTTCACATTCCAGGATGTCTGACTTTAGGTTAATGATCATACCACTGTGGTTATCCAGATCATTTGGCCCTTTTTGTATAGTGCTATGTATTCTTGCCACCTCTTCTTTTTTCTTTAAATATTTATTTATTTATTTGTTTGCATCAGTTCTTAGTTGTCACATGTGGGATCTTTGTTGGGGTGGGCAGGCTCAGTAGTTGATACCTGGAGGGGCTTAGTTGCCCCACAGCGTGTGGGATCTTAGTTCCCCAAGCATGGATTGAACCTGCTTCCCACTGCACTGGAAAGCAGATTCTTAACCACTGGACTGGCTGGAAAGTTCCCTTGCCACCTCTTCTTAATCTCTTCTACTTCTGTTAGGGGCTTTCATTTTCTGTCCTTTATCTTAGTGTCATGTCTTTTTTGCCTTTTCATACTGTTCATGGAGTTCTTATGGCAAGAGTACTGGAGTGGGTTACCATTTCCTCTTCCAGTGGCCTAGGATTTGTCAGAACGCTTTACTATGACCTCTCCATCTTGGGCGGCCCTGCATGGCATGGTTCTAGTTTCATTGAGTTATGCAAGCCATTTTGTCATGACAAGACTGTGATCCAAGAAAAGAATTAACCCTTACAATATTTTCAATTCTTTTTTTTTTTCAATATGAGACTATACTCCCAAATGAATGTTACTCATTTTTCTCCCTTCTTATCACCAAGATCTAAAACCTGACTAACCAGAGATGCTTATATGGACTCTAGGTATCCATGTAGCAAATCTCTTCCCCCACCATCTGAGAAACACCATAAAATAAATTTTGAGGACTTGATAACCTTGAAGGACTCATAACCACAGTAGACTATGTGTAGAACAGATTTCTTCCTGCACAATCTGCTGATTGGGTCATCAAGAAGTCTGATAAAGTCCTCAATCTTGCAAGCTCCTAGAGGAGAGATACCTGAACACTGACATCTTATTTAGTTCAGTTCAGTTGTTCAGATGTGTCCAACTCTTTGCGAACCCATGGACTATAGCACACCAGGATTCCTTCTCCATCACCAACACCAGGAGCTTACTTAAACTCATGCATCAAGTCAGTGATGCCATCCAACCATCTCATCCTCTGCTTTCCTCTTCTCCTCCTGCCCTCAATCTTTCTCAGCATCAGTGTTTCTTTTTCAATGAGTCAGTTCTTTGCATCAGGTGGCCAAAGTATTGGAGTTTCAACCATGTAATTAAAAGACACTTACTCCTTTGAAGGAAAGCTGTGACAAACCTAGACAGTATATTAAAAATTAGAGATATCGTTTTGTTGACAAAGGTCCATATAGTTAAACCATGGTTTTTCCAGTAGTCACGTACAGCTATGAGAGTTAGACCATAAACAGGGCTGAGCACTGGAGAACTGATGCTTTTAAATTGCAGTATTGGAGAAGATTCTTGAGAGTCCCTTGGACTGCAAGGACATCAAACAAGTGAATCCTAAAAGAAATCAACACTGAATATTCATTGTACGGACTGATGCTGAAGCTGGAACTCCAATATTTTGGCTACATATTGTGAAGAGCTGATTCATTGTAAAAGACCTTGATGCTGGGAAGGATTGAAAGCAAAAGGAAAAGGGAGTGGTAGTGGTAGTGGTGAGCTGGTTATATAATATCACTGACTTAATGGATGTTAGTTTGAGCAAACTCTGGAAGATAGTGGAGGACAGAGAAGCCTCATGTGCTGAAATCCATGGAGTTGCAAAGAGTTGGATATAACTTAGTGATTGGACAAATGTTGACAATGCATGGCACATGAAAGGATCTTTTCTAATAAAATGTTGATAACATAATTGATTTTTCATATTCATTTGTTACTTGCAACTTGCCAAGTGTTGCAAAATAGCTCAAAAAATAATTAAAAGGGCCAGAGTATGATAACCTGCTTGGGCATGCTACAGTTGTTCAGCACACAATTTCTTTCTACAATTGTCTTTCCTTTGATCAAAGATAATGTCAAATAAAGGTTCAGTTCATTTCAGTCACTCAGGCGTGTCTGACTCTTTGCAACCCCATGAACTGCAGCATGTCAGACTTCCTTGTCCATTGCCAAAGTCCAGAGCTTGCTCAAACTCATGTCCATCGAGTTGGTGATACCACCCTACCGTCTCATCCTCTGTTGAACCCTTCTCCTCCTGCCTTCAATCTCTCCTAGCATCAGGGTTTTTTCTAATGACTCAGTTCTTCGGATCAGGTGACCAAAGTAATGGAGCTTCAGCTTCAGCATCAGTCCTTTGAATGAACATTCAAGGTTAATTTCTTTTAGGATTGATTTGTTTAATCTCCTTGCAGTTCAAGGGACTCTCAAGAGTCTTTTCCAACATTACAGTTCAAAAGATCAGTTCTTTGGTGCTCAGCTTTCTTTATAGTCCAACTCTCACATCTATACGTGACTACTGTAAAAACCATAGGTTTGACTAGACGGACCTTTGTTGGCAAAATAATGTCTCTGCTTTTTAATATGCTGTCTAGGTTGGTCATAGCCCTTCTTCCAAGATGCAAGCATCTTTGAGTTTCATGGTTGCAGTCACCATGTGCAGTGATTTAGGAGCCCCCCAAAANGACTAGACGGACCTTTGTTGGCAAAATAATGTCTCTGCTTTTTAATATGCTGTCTAGGTTGGTCATAGCCCTTCTTCCAAGATGCAAGCATCTTTGAGTTTCATGGTTGCAGTCACCATGTGCAGTGATTTAGGAGCCCCCCAAAATAAAATCTACCACTGTTGCCATTGTTTTCCCATTTATTTGCCAAAAGGAATGGGGCTGGATGACATGATCTTAGTTTCCTTATTGTTTAGTTTTAAGCCAACTTTTTCATTCTCCTCTTTCACTTTCATCAAGAGGCCCTTTGGTTCTTCTTCGCTTTCTGCCATGAGGGTGGTGTCATCTGCATATCTGAGATTATTGATATTTTTCCTGGCAATCTTAATTCCAACTTGTGCTTCATCCAGCCCAGCATTTCTCATGATGTACTCTGCATATATGTTAAATAAACATGGGGACAATATACAGCCTTGACGACCTCCTTTCCCAATTTGGAACTAGTCTGTTGTTCCATGTCTAGTTCTAACTGTTCCTTCTTGACCTACATACAGATTTCTCAGGAGACAGGTCAAGTGGTCTGGTATTCCCATCTTTTAAAGAATTTTCCACAGTTTGTTGTGATCCACATAGTCAAAGGCTTTGACATAGTCAATAATGCAGAAGTAGATGTTTTTTCTGGAACTCTCTTGCTTTTCCGATGATCCAACTGATGTTGGCAATTTGACCTCTGGTTTTATGCCTTTTTTGAATTCAGATTGAACATCTGGAAGTTCATGGTTCACATACTGTTGAAGTCTGGCTTGCAAAATTTTGAGCATTACTTTGCTAGAGTGTGAGGTGTGTACAATTGTGCAATAGTTTGAACATTCTTTCTCATTGGCTTTCTTTGTGATTGGAATGAAGGTAAACACTCTAGATCAGAAGTTGAGGTTTCTCTCATTAGATTTAGCTTCATTATTTCATAGATATTGTTCAAGTGGTGATTTATGCTTATAGATCTTCTAAAATTTACTTTGCTGGAACTTTTCACAAGGAATCTCAGGTATAGTTTTAAAAACCTCTTAAGTCTGGGCAACCAACCCAAGAATTCATCATTTTATTTTACCTACAGTAGTTATAAATTTGGGTGAATTTCTGTCTTCTAGATATTCTTAAAATATCCTAAGTTCCCTGTGTCTGAAAAGAAATGCTCATTCTTACCAATTGTCAACCTGAGCTAGATATTTCACTGGTTTTCCTACTTAGGGCTTTGTGAGCTTTGGCTTCATAAAGTTAACTTGAACTCATTAGTAGTGTTTTTTTAAGTGTTCACTCACTTGTTTGTGTCTGACCCTTTTATGACTCCATGGAATATAGCCGACCAGACTCCTATATCCATGATATTTTCTAGGCAAGAATACTGGAGTGGGTTGCCATTTCCCACTCCAGGGGATCTTCCCAATACAGAGATTGAACTCCTGCCTCCCAAGTCTCCTGCACTGTCAGATGAATTCATTACCACTAGTGCCACCTGGGAAGCCCTTTAATAGTGTCTAATCATATGTGACTTAAAACATCATTCCCAAATACATTTCAGCCAAAATTCTGTTGTTGGTGTTTTTTTTTTTAATTATCAGTATTTTCAATTATGTCCTTCTAACAAAGGAAGATAGATACTTACTGAACCTAAACCAAGTTTATATTGCCATAAAATAATAATATTCAGTCAATAAGCATTTAAAATATATGATGGGATCTGGATTAATATATTTATGTTTGTAAGAACATAGTCTACTAAATTGTTAGAAGTTATAGAGAGAATAAGAAAAAACAAACAAACAAACAAAGGATTCCTCATATCAAGAAAATAGGTTAACTCAGCAGTATTGGATGAGAGAGTTGGACTGTGAAGAAAGCTGAGTGCTGAAGAATTGATGCTTTTGAACTGTAGTGCTGGTGAAGACTCTTGAGAGTCCCTTGGACTGCAAGGAGATCCAACCAGTCCATCCTAAAGGAGATCAGTCCTGGATGTTCATTGGAAGGACTGATGCTGATGTTGAAACTCCAATACTTTGGCCACCTCATGTAAAGAGTTGACTCATTGGAAAAGACTCTGATGCTGGGACGGATTGGGGGCAGGAGGAAAAGGGGATGACAGAGGATGAGATGTCTGGATGGCATCACTGACTTGATGCACATGAGTTTGGGTGAACTCTGGGAGTTGGTGATGGACAGGGAGGCCTGGCAAGCTGCAGTTCATGGGGTTGCAAAGAGTTGGACATGACTGAGTGACTGAATTGAACTGAACTGAACTGATTCATAATTCATTCTTTATGAGTTCTTTGTGGCCTATGTAATTCTGTTCTGATAGATTCTGGATTGTCTTGTGAACCTGTTTGGTTCTACATTAGAGTTAGGAAAACCCTGACTGTCCAATGGTACGGTCTCAAATAAATTTACTTAAGGAATACCATATGAAATGTATGTTCAAGAGTACCTGGTATAGTCGTTTTCTAAGAGTCTCTGAGACAGTCCTTTTTTTGTAAACAGCATTCTGCTCTGTAGCTGATTTGAAAGTGCTTTCAATGAAGTACTGCTGCTGCTGCTGCTAAGTCACTTCAGTCGTGTCCGACTCTGTGTGACCCCATAGACTGCAGCCTATCAGGCTCCCCCATCCCTGGGATTCTCCAGGCAAGAATACTGGAGTGGGTTGCCATTGCCTTCTCCCCAACGAAGTACTAGAGTAAAACAAAAAACTATGTTGAAAGAATGCAAGACTTTAAACTAGTGATTAATTTACCATGGATAATTTTCAAAAATAAAAGATCTGATGAAAGTTCATAAAAAAAATAAATGCAACTGACAAGGATATTTGCTTGTTTTTGGCATACAAAACAAAAAAATCCACATGAGAATAAGTGATTTTTAGCATATACATGGGAGAAGGCAATGGCACCCCACTCCAGTACACTTGCCTGGAAAATCCCATGGACGGAGGAGCCTGGTAGGCTGCAGTTCACGGGGTCGCTAAGAAACGGACTTGACTGAGGGACTTCACTTTCACTTTTCACTTTCATGTATTGGAGAAGGAAATGGCAACCCACTCCAGTGTTCTTGCCTAGAGAATCCCAGGGACAGCGGAGCCTGGTGGGCTGCTGTCTATGGGGTCGCACAGAGTCGGACAAGACTGAAGCGCCATAGCAGCAGCAGCAGCATATACATAAGATATAATAAGAACTTAGCATAAAAGTGAAAAAAATCTTATTTTCTTAACTAAGGTCATGATAAAGTCAAAATAAAGCACAGGGAACAATTGTGACATGACACAGTTTTTACCTTCCAGGTAGGTTATTCAGAAGGCCAAGATACACATTTTGCAAACTCTTATTAAGAACAAACCAGTAATTCAAGAAAGTATATCATTTTAACAGAGAGAAAAACAGATTTTAGTTTTGTATCAATATACTATTTAATATAAAAGCACTTTTCAAACAATTCTTAATAATAAACCCATCAAAACTTTGGTAGCTTTGAACACAACAAGTAAAATTGCCTGTCTGTATAATTTTACAACTTACTATACCTATTTATCAAAGAAGGCAATGGCACCCCACTCCAGTACTCTTGCCTGGAAAATCCCATGGACGGAGGAGCCTGGTGGGCTGCAGTCCATGGGATCGTGAAGATTCGGACACGACTGAGTGACTTCACTTTCACTTTTCACTTTCATGCAATGGAGAAGGAAATGGCAACCCACTCCAGTGTTCTTGCATAGAGAATCCCAGGGACGGGGGAGCCTGGTGGACTGCTGTCTATGGGGTCTCACAGAGTCGGATACGACTGAAGCGACTTAGCAGCAGTAGCAGCAGCATACCTATTTATGATTTGTTCTACACATTCCTCTTTCTCACATGGAGCAACTAATCAGCTAATCATGTTATACTGGGATAAAACTGCACTCTTTTCCCCTAACTAAAGCACTTCCTGAATCCCCTACACAGAAATTTGTTTTTCTCTGCTAGAGTCTCATTGACATATACTGGACATAAATATGTTAACTTACATTTTACAGAGTAAAATATAGAGTAAATAATTGTGACCTGTTTGTCATAGACCTCAGAGATCAAAGATATCAACATATTTTTCCTTGCAACTTGGCAAATGTGTAGAGCTAACATGACACTTTTAAAAAATGTATCCATGATTTGAACATAATAAAGATGGGAAGGAAGAATAATCTTTTTAGTTTCATTGATAGATATATGACAATATTTATATTTTATTAAAAGATAAAAGATTACACACTTTCAAAATGTAGTTTCAAGTCTGTTTGGTAGAAGTATGTTCTGAAGAGATAGCTGTGATATCAGAAAACCTTCTGAAGTAGTTACGTAGATTAAAGGGTGATACTGTGTCAGAATGTAGATTGATATGATACATTCCTTCCTTCTTGGAAAAAGACTTGCTCTGAAAAAAATGTGCCTACTGATATAGCAACAGTTATTAATTACAAAGCTAACATATTAAAGTTATTATTATTACTATGTAATAATATGGAAGTTGATCCTAAACAACTATTAATATATGCTAGGAATCAAACATTCTGTTCAACATGTTTTACTTAAGAAACATTTAGTATTTCTACAAAGTAAAAGTAAAAATAAGGTTGGTTTAAATTTTTTAAAGCTATAAATTGGACTGCTAGTTTTCATAATGTGTATATTGAGCATTTGTAATGTGTCTAATTTTTGCATGCAAATGACATAATACAACATGACTTTCTAAAGCAGATAAGATTAATAACAAAAACAAAAGTTAGATGTCTAGAATAACCATTTCACTAGATTCTGTAAAATGCTTCTTAATTTAAGAATAATTATCAGTTAGGTATTGCGCTAAGTCACTCCGGTCATGTCCGACTGTGTGACCCTATGGACTGTAACCCACCAGGCTCCACTGTTCATGGGGTTTTCCAGGAAGGGATACTGGAGTGGCTTGCCATTTCTTCCTTCAGGGAATCTTCCCTACCAAGGGAAGGGACNCCCAAGGGATAAAGTAAAGCATCACTTACATATAAGTAAACACCACATCCTACCAATTTTGCCACAAAAATAATTGCTCAACTATGACAAGTTATCTCCATCTTTACCCCCCTCCCTGACCTGTCTTAATCATTTTGCCTTATCTTCTATAAAAATTGCTATTGTACTATCGTTCCCAACTAATCCAATTTGCCAGTAGCAGCCAAAATAATCATAAAATATAAATTGGGTGATGCCATTTATCTGATTAAATTTTTCAATAGCTTTGTATTGCATTCAAGAGAAAGGAAAAAAAAATCTTAACATTGTCCTCATGATACATTTCTAGTTTTATCTTTTGTCAATCTTACTATCCACTTACTCTTTCTACTTTGGCTTGCTGTCAGGGTGTGGGCAATTCTTTCAGGTCTTTAAAATTTTCTTTTCTCTTTTCTTGAAGCACAATTCTCTATTAGTTGACTCCTTTTACTCCATACTCCAAATAATTTTGCCAAGCTATTCATACTTATTAATAAGTTTTGGCTTAAAGTTAATTTCTCAAAAACTTTCCATTCTTTAAATAAATTCCTTTAAAAAAATAATCGCAGAGCATCAATTTCCTTTCCTTCATAGACAATATCAGTTTCCTAAAACAGTTGTTTTTTTCTGTGATTATCAATATATTTTCTCCTTTAACTGGACAATGAATAGTAAACTTTTTTATCTTTTTCTTGGATTTTATTGCTAAAGTTTAGTAGAATAGATAGTACATAATGAGGGATAATTGTGATGTAATAGCCTCCCAAAGTTTTATTTTTCCAAAATAATATTGTGTATATTTATTTTCATTGTTCTTGATAACTTCTGGATTATCTCTTTTACCTTCTACTGTTTTTACATCCACATTATCTCTCCAGGATGAGTTTTATCAGTTCTTCCTCAAAGCATTTCAAATGAGTTTGGTGACCTTTTGTTGTGGAGACACGCAATGCCTGTGTAATATCACTGTCAAGCTTCAATACTTTATAATTTATTTTTCTACCTTAATACTTTCTAACCTTATTGACAGTAAATTCATTTACCATAAGTTCTAATATGTAAACTCAAACCTCTTCTATAATTTCTTCTGAGACTTTTTTTTTTTTACAATCTTGCATTCCCATGGTTTTCTAATTTACACAGTAATTGTTCTTTACTTTTTAATAATTTGAATTTAATAACTTTAATAATGACCCATAATGGCACAAGAGTAACTGTTAAAATTTCCATAATATTTTTCTATCTCAGTAACTCCATTAATCACACATAGCACCCCATTCCAGTACTCTTGCCTGGAAAATCCCATGGACGGAGGAGCCTGGTGGGCTCCTCCATGGGGTTGCCAAGAGTCTGACATGACTGAGAGACTTCACTTTCACTTTTCACTTTCATGCATTGGAGAAGGAAACGGCAACCCATTCCAGTGTTTTTGCCTGGAGAATCCCAGGGACAGGGGAGCCTGGTGGCTACTGTCTATGGGGTCGCACAGAGTCAGACACGACTGAAGCGACTTGGTAGCAGCAGCAGCAAACAGAATGCTTCTCTTTCCTAAAACTGCAGATCCAAACTCAGTTTTTGTATTTTTTTTTTTTTTTGTCAAGTGAGGAGAGGAAAGATAGTTAAAGGATCTCAATCCTTCTTTGCCTGTGTGAGAAATTACTGCAGTGATTACAAGAACTGAACATGAGGTCTGATTTTCTTCCTTACAAGAAGAAAGCTTGTATTTTCAGAATTGGGGGTTGGACAGAGCATTTAATTGAGCCCATTAAATGCTAGGTATGTAACTAATTTTTTTAAATTAATGCAATATTATTTTCTCCCAGAAAGGAATCTGAGATGTTAATGATCAGGTCATCATCTCTTATGGGTGAAAGCACAGTTCATTTGGCCAGTCTGTATTTGGTGACTTTGTCAATAGTTATGTAAAAAGAGCTAATTCAGTACCTTAGAAGGCAGATTCCTTAAACTTTTTCTTCTTTTCACAGACAGTTTAGTGTAATGGGGTATTGCTTGCAAAATCAACTTGTAGAGACTCCATATGAAGAAGAAAACATGCTGCTGCTGCTGCTAAGTCACTTCAGTCGTGTCTGACTCTGTGCGACCCCATAGACTGCAGCCCCCCAGGCTCCCCTGTCCCTGCGATTCTCCAGGCAAGAACACTGGAGTGGGTTGCCATTTCCTTCTCCAGTGCATGAAAGTGAAAAGTGAAAGGGAATTCGCTCAGTCGTGTTCGACCCTTAGCATGGACTGTAGCCTACCAGGCTCCTCCATCCACGGGATTTTCCAGGCAAGAGTACTGGAGTAGGGTGCCATACATAGATATATGCAATTACTTGGGGGACAGATTAAAAAATTTCAATAGTTAGGCTTGAGTATGATTATACTTTTTGTTGTCAGTGTCTATATACATTTCCTCTTTCATTTATTTGCAGTGTTTCTTTCACCAAAATTAATCATACTTTTAAAATAGGAGCTATAAGAGACTCAGACAGAAATAAGTTTTCATGGTGATAAAGCATATAATAAATGTAATTCAACTGCCTACGTTTTAAATATTGTTAAGGATTAAACAAATATTATTGTCTTATTTCTAACAGATTTATAGAGAAAAATCAATTATACTCTATGGTGGGACCTATACTCATTTAATGTACATTACTGGGGCTTCCCAGGTGTCACTAATGGTAAAGAACCTGCCTGCCAGTGCAGAAGTTGTGAGATATGGGTTCGATCCCTGTGCTGGGAAGATCCCCTGGCAGAGGAAATGGCAGCTCACTCCAGTATTCTTGCCTGAAGAATCCCATTAACAGAGGAGTCTGGTGGGCTATAGTCCATAGGGTCACAAAGAGTTGGACACAATTGAAGAGACTCAGCACACGTAATAAACATGCACAGTAAAAATCTTTGTTCACTGTATTCTGATCATCAACTTACAATTCTTAATTTTATTCTGATTCAGTCAGAATTTTCAATATATTTTTTGCTGAATATCTTTCAATTATGAGCATTTGTGCTGCATTCATTATGATCAATTGTTTGCAATTATCTCATTCTCTTTGCACTTCTTTCTACATAATTCCTTCTAGTGGAGTCTCTTGTGCTTACTCCATTCCTGTGTGCTCTGTACAGTTCTATGCTTGATTCATCCTTGGGAGTGTCAATGTCATGAAATATTTTATCTCTTTGTTTCCATTCCTTGAATTCTCTTTGTTTTTCTATGCTGGGCTCTTCTTCCTGGCCATAGTAGTAGTCTTTTCTTTGCAACCAAGGGCAAAGCACCTAAAATCTTGACTGTGAAGCATTAACTTGCTATTTGAATTTTAACACGAAAAAAAATCACTCACCCTACTGAACTGTTATTGCTCTGTTCATATTTTCCTACTGAAAGCAATGTCCATGTTATGTGTTCAGTCATTCATTACACAGTATAATGAAGGCAACCAATATATGTTATCTCTGTTTATTTTAAATTTATAAAAATCTGTGCCTTTATGACACAAATGACATGATAGAGCCTCTAACAATTCCGTATTTAACAGTAAAGAAAAAAATTAGTTCTGGGTTAACTTTTTAATTTGCTTATATTTTCTATAGAAAGATAGTTACTTATAAGATGCATATGTAAATATGTTTATGTGTGTGTGTGCTACGTTGCTTCAGTTGTGTCTGATTCTTTGCAACCCTGTGGACTGTAGCATGCCAGGCTCCTCTGTACATGGGATTCTCCAGGCAAGAATACTGGAGTGAGTTGCCATGCCCTCTTCTAGAATATCTTTCCAACCCAAGGATCAAACCTGTGTCTTTTACTTCTCCTGCATTGGTAGGCAGATTCTTTAAGACTAGTGCCACCTGGGAAGCCCACATATGTGTGTATATATGTTACATAATTAATTAAACCTTGTAGAGAGTTAAACACTATAATATTATAGAAAAATCAAATAATGAAACTATCTTAAAAATAAAGTTACAATGGTTCTAAATATCATTCAAATTAGACATTTCTAAATAAACACTGATTATTAGGAGTTATTTCTGTTAGATAACAGTTATTTTACTAGAGTAACTTTTTTATACTCCATGCCCCCAAATGCACAGTTTACTCTTAAACAACCAAAAAAAATCTTAAAATGGAGCAATAAACCAAAGCTTATTTTTATCTAATTATACTTTCCCCTTCATAAATCAAGGAGACTATGAATTGTGGTGAAAAATTCAATTAATATTTGGTATATTACATACCTTATTTTTGAAGAAGAAAATTATCTTTGGAGGATATAGAAATTAAATATTAATTGAGGTAAAATTGATTAACAATGTTGTGATAGTTTCACATATACAGCAAAGTGAATCAGTTATACATACACATGTATCTATTCCTTTTCAAGTTCTATTCCCATTTAGGTTGTTGCATTATACTGAGCAGAATTCCCCTGTGCTATATAGTAGGTCCTTTTTGGTTATCCATTTTAATTATGGCAGATTGTACAAGTCAATCTCAAATTCCCTAACTATCCCATCGATCCACCCTTCCCCTTGGTAACCATGAGTTTGAAGAACAGGTTATTTTTAATGTTTAGTTGTTTGTGTTTTTGTCCATCTGCATACTTTCTTTGGAGAAATGTCTGATTGACTTCTGCTCATTTTTTGGTTGGGTTCTTCAGTTTCTTTGAGTTGTATGTGCTGTTTATGTATCTTGGAAATTAATCCCTTGTCAGTAGTCTTGTGCAGATTTCCTTGCAAGTGATTGTTTTTCTCATATAACCTTTAGAATTCCCCAATTTATCTTTTACTTCTGCCATTTTAATTATGATGTATCTTGGTGTGGCTCTCTTTGGGTTCATCTCATTTGGGACTCTGTGTGCTTCCTGGACCTGGGTATCTATTTCTTTCTTCAGGTTTGGGATGTTATCAGTCATAATTTCATCAAATACATTATTAAACCCTTTCTCTTTCTTTTCTCATGCTGGGGTCCCTATAATGTAGATGTTAGTATGCATGACGTTGATTCAGAGGTAATTTAAACTAAACTCATTTTTAAGTTTGTTTTTCTTTTTGCTGTTCAGATTGGGTGATTTTAGTTATTTTAACTTCTAGATCACATGAATACTTTTATATCATTTAGTCTTCTGTTAATTCCCTTTGGTATGTTTTTCATTTCAGTTTTTGAAAACTTTATGTGGTAAATAATCTATCTCTGTTTCACTAGTTGTTTTTTCAGAGGATTTTCCTTCTTTATCTGTTTTAAACAAATTCCTCAGTCTTCTCATTTCCTTCCTTTTCTGTCTCTGTGAAAATAGGTGAAACGGTTTCCTGTGCTAGTCTTGAAGGGGTGTCCTTTGGTGTAAGCATCTCTCTGCAGTCTATTTGTGCCCTGTGGCTTTGCTGGGAGAGGTGGATATGAAATGAGTACAGGTTACATTTTCCCCTCAAGGTATACTGGCAGCTATCACCTTGGTGGGAGTCGGGACTGGAAGCAGAGGGGCTGGAGCCAGAGCCAGGTATGAACTAGGGTTTCTGTGCTCAGTGGCTATCCCTTCCTTCTCAGGGGTGAAGATTAGTCCCAAAGTACTATAGCGGAAGCCCTGAGGGTAGGGTCCAAGCCAGTTCTGTCCTCTCTAAATATGTGCTGTCTCCATTCCTAGCTAGCGTACTTTTGTCCCAGAGGGGAGCAGTGCTGGAGCAAGAAGAGCTGGAGTGGGTGCCCAGTGTAAGGCAGTGAGTATGCTAGGATGGTCTCAACAGCCCAGTCAGAGCTCTAGACATCTCCAAATCTATCATCTCTGTAAGTGCTACTAATGGCCAACATTGCCCCCTTTAGTGCTTTGCCAGGTCCCAGACAGCCATACAGCTCCCTTCTACCCACCTGTGTTTCCTTCCCTGCTACAACAGCTTCTGCCCTAGTAAGGAGCTGCACTGGAGCTAGAAGTGCAGAAATGGGCACTTGGTGTGGGAAAGGGCATGTGCTGGAGTGGTCATGGAAAGCCAGTCAGAGTGCTGGGCTGTTTCCGTCTGCTTCCTCCACCTTGTTCCTGGAAGTAAGCAAGCGTATGTACATTATTAATGAGTGGAGTCTAGTTCCTTACAGCCCTCTGTTATCCCACTGCTTCTCAAATCAACAAAGTGAACTCATTTTCCCAGTGCTGGATACCAGGGCTGTGGTGTCTAATATATAATTCAAAAATCTCACTCAGTAGGGAGAATCTCCAAGTCTATGGAATCCTTCTCTTCTTTTGTGACCCCTCCTAGGGGTCCAGGTCCAAACATGATTGCATCCTCTTCCTTCCTACCTGACTCCACATGGGTCTTTCTTGACAGTCTTAATTGTAAAAGAGTTTTTCTTCCAGTCTCCAGTTTGTTTTCTATGAAAATTACTATACATGTAGACGTACTTCTGATGTATTCATGTGGGAGGTAAGGTCCATGTCCTCCTACTCTATCATCTTGATCTCCTCCTTCCACCTCCTTCTGCTTTGGCAAGGGCTGTTTTGCATAGTCAGCAAATTGAAAAGCAGACTTTACTTTGCTGACAAATGTTCTTCTAGTGAAAGCTATGGTTTTTCCAGTAGTCATGTATGGATGTGAGGGTTGTACTATAAAGAAAGCCGAGCACCGAAGAACTGATGCTTCTGAACTGTGGTATTGGAGGAGACTCTTGAGAGTCTCTTGGACTGCAAGGAGATCCAACCAGTCAATCCTAAAGGATATCAGTCCTGAATTTTCACTGGAAGGACTGATGCTGAAGCTGAAACTCCAATACTTTGGCCACCTGATACAAAGAACTGACTCATTTGAAAAATACCCTGATGCTGGGAAGGATTGAAGGTAGGAGGAGAAGAGGATGACAGAGGATGAGATTGTTGGATGGCATCACCGACGCAATGGACATGAGTTTGGATAAGCTCTGGGAGTTGGTGATGGGCAGGGAAGCCTGGTGTGCTGCAGTCCACGGGGTCACAAATAGTTACACCAGACTCAGCAACTGAATTGCTGCTGTTTTGCATTACTTCTGACTTCCTATATTATACTTTATCATTGAATTCTAATAGAAAAAAAAGTGTAATGGAAGCAAATGAGATGTATGTCATAGTTTGAGGAGAAAATAATCATGAAGAGTATATTTTGACATAATTTTATGAGGTCGTGTATTTTTTCAGTTCCAGCAAAGGGGAAAAGAGTCAAATAGAAAAATAATCTGTGAATATTAAGTTAACTTTATGTGTTCAACTTGACTGGGTCATAGGGTGTCCAGATATTTGGTTAATCATTTCTGAGTGTGAGGTTATTTCTGAATGAGATTAACATTTCAGTTGGTAGACTTAGTAAAATAGATTGCTCTTTCCAGTGTAGGTGGGCATCATCTAATTCATTGAGGGCCTGAATAGAACAAAAATGTAGAGAAAGCAAGAATTTTCTTTCTCTGCCCAATTGTTGAGCTGAGACATTGGTCTTTGCTGCCCTTGGGCTGGATCTTATACTATCAACTCTCCTGAGTCTACAGGTTACAGACAGCAGATTGAGAGACATAGTTTTCATAACTGTGTAAACAAATCCTTATAATAAACCTCTTTATATAGACAGACATAAGTATATTATTGGTTTTGTTTCTCTGGTGATCCCTGATTGATACAGTGGGTAAAATGAAAGTATTTTACCTAAAGAAGTGTTAAAGGATTCATCAAGGATACAAATTAGGAGGAATAATTTTCACATAAAGTCATTAAATTAGTATTTGTGTCATGTGTGCTCAGTCATATCCAACTCTTTGCAACCTCATGGACTGTAGCCCAACAACCTCCTCTGTCCAAGGGATTTACTAGGCAAGGATACTAGAGTGGGTTGCTATTTCCTCCTCCGGGGGGTCTTCTCATCCCGGGGATCAAACCCAGATCTCTCACATCTCCTATGTTGTCAGGTAGATTCTTTACTACTAGTCCCACCTGGGAAGTGAGCTAGAATATAGTACACTTATTTGTTGCTTCTCTGAGTATTTTGGTGAAAGAAAGGATGCAAGGAAAAAGGAAGAAAAGAAGGAAGGATGGAAGAGATAGAAAAGCAGAGAAAAGGGAACAGAAATCTACAAATTCTAATTCAATTTAGAAAAAGAATAGAGCTCTTGTATTCTTATGGGAAAAAAGCTGTTTTTTTTTCAAGTCTCTAAATGGCTAACATATCCAAACAAAGGGCTCATGAAAAAATGAAATGTAAAAATGAAAACTATTAAAATGTTTTGACCATGATGGGATGAACAGCAGTGTTGCCATTAAAAGGTTCATGCTCTTACAAAGGCTGTATCCAAGAAAATGGACAGAGAGGTATAGATCATAATAGTTCATGGTGATGTAGGAACTGTGAGCATTCTTAATTTTATATGATTTGGCAGATAACTGTTTTGGAATGCTGAATTGGAAAAGGCAAATGTATATTACATATATCATTGTCTATAAAACCAAAGAAAAAAGATAAATTCATAATATGTTAAAGAAAAATCAAGGGACATAAAAAGAAAAAAGTCTCTCTTTTGAATATCTAATTTCCAGACATATAATTAATCCAGAAAAAAAAAAAAAGAAATCTTCAAATGTACTTTGACCTATTGGAAAATTCTATATAATGAAAGCAATTATCACGGATAATTTTTCATACCAAAATTTAATTTTAACAGCCTAACAAAAAGCCACTGTTATTTGCTTAAATGGCAGAAAGCCAACCAGAGCAACATAAGTATATGAACATTTTCTAGCAATGTTATTTTTCTTTTAGTTAAGCATGAAGCATAATAATATCAATATTAATTTGAATTCATCCACCCATGAAATGATTCAAAATTGATTTTAGGTAATATTTTTCTTTAGTAATATATTATTTTATATAAAGACTATTTCATTGAAATTATAGTTTGACATCTCTGTTTAGCCCTAATGCATTTTTTAAAAATATAAAACTTTTTATAATTGCTTTAGAGATACCAAGGGAACATTTCATGCAAAGATGGGCTCGATAAAGGACAGAAATGGTATGGACCTAACAGAAGCAGAAGATATTAAGAAGAGGTGCAAAGAATACATGGAAGAACTGTACAAAAAAGATCTTCATGACCCAGATAATCATGATGATGTGATCACTAATCTAGAGGCAGACATCTTGGAATGTGAAGTCAAGTGGGCCTTAGAAAGCATCATTATGAACGAAGCTAGTGGAGGTGATGGAATTCCAGTTGAGCTCTTTCAAATCCTGAAAGATGATGCTGTGAAAGTGCTGCACTCAATATGCCGGCAAATTTGGACTTCTCAGCACTGGCCACAGGCCTGGAAAAGGTCAGTTTCATTCCAATTCCAAAGAAAGGCAATGCCAAAGAATGCTCAAACTACCGCACAATTGCACTCATCTCACATGCTAGTAAAGTAATGCTCAAAATTCTCCAAGCCAGGCTTCAGCAATACATGAACCGTGAAATCCCTGATGTT
>SJYV01041659.1:45381-186648 GCA_006410875.1 Neotragus pygmaeus
TTTTTTTTTTTTTTTTTTACCAAAAATAGATGCATCAGTATCTTCAATGCAATACTTCATAAAAATTTCCCATTGCATGAACTTATTTGTCTGACATAAGTTGAACATTTAGAAGAAGTTTCAGTTATTTTTATTTGCTAAGTCAGAGGTAGAATCTCATTTTACTAATTCAAATGTGTGATAATTAGAAATTAATTTTTATAATTTTTTTTAAAATGTGGAGCCCTATTCCAGAAGAATATCAAAATTTATAATCCAAATTATTTCACAGTCTTTTCTTTTTTAAGTACTGTGCCAAGTTTCCACAGTCCTTACATAGTCTCAGGGCACTGGAGGGTAGTCTGGGCATTTAGTCTTAAGCGTGCTTTTTCTGTGCTGACCTCTGTCGAATCCTGTGTTTTCATGCTGGTTCTCATAGTCAATCTATTTAGATTCCTACTAAATCATTGCTGGTTCTCATCTGGGTCCACAAAGTTCAGCAAAAGTCTTCTCTTTTTCAGTACCATACTCAGGCAGAGAGAACTGTTTCTCATTTTTACTCACACAACATTGTGCTTGGTGAACTTTTTGAGCCTAAGCCCTCATCTGCCTAGAAATTCCATATAACTGTTTTTACTTTTCACAGATCTGGTGTTACATGGATATTAATCTGTTGCTGCACACTCTGGGACCTAAGGTACTGTGTGATGCTTTCTAAGGCTCTATCTGCATAACACAATTTAGTCATCTTTCCTCGGAGACTCACTAGTTTGCTAAGGTGTTACTGAGAGATAAGATAACAATTACACCCTAGTCTCAGCTGCATCGAACATGTCCCAGGTGAATGGATTGTATAAAAATAACAAAAAGTAATACAAAGTAAACTGGACTGACAATTTACCTGCTTTTACATGCTTTCCCCCACGGGCCGCTTCCCCCCCCCCCCCCCCCCCCCNTTAAATAGAAAGGTAGTTTTTCTTTTCCCAATAGCCAGCTTTTCCGCTTACCTGTGCTTTGCATTCTATCTTTTTCTTTCTTAGGTGTTCAGTCACTCAGTAGTGTCCCACTTTTTTGTGACCCCCATGGACTACAGCACACGAGGCTTTCCTGTCCTTCACTATCTGCCGGCATGCATGCATGACAAATTGCTTTAGTCATTTCCAACTCTGCAACCCTGTGAACTGAGGAAGCTAGCCAGGTTCCTCAAGAATTGAACCTACATCTCTTAGATCTCCTGCATTGGCAGGAGAGTTCTTTACCATTAGCATCACTTGGGAAGAACTCATGTCCATTTAGTCAATGATGCCATTTAACCGTCTTATCCTCTGTCACCCCTGTCTCCTCCTGCCCTCAGTCTTTCCCAGCATCAGGGTCTTTTCCAATGAGACGACTCTTCGCATCCAGTGGCTCAAGTATTGGAGCTTTAGCTTCAGCATCAGTCCTTCCAATGAATATTCAGGGTTGATTTCCTTTAGGATTGACTGATTTGATATCCTTGCTGTCCAAGGGACTCTCAAGATTCTTCTCCAGCACCATAGTTCAAAAGCATCAGCTCTTTGGCACCCAGCCTTCTTTACAGTCCAGCTATCACATCTGTACATGACTACTGGAAAAAGGATAGCTTTGAATATAAGGACCTTTCTTTTTCTTTCTTTAGGTGCTTATTTATATATTTAACTTATTCCTGTTTACTGACTCATTCTGATGATGATGATAATGGCTGCATCAATCAGGGCAAAACAAGGAAGAGTGAACTCATGCCAGATAGGGTACTAGAGAGAATATATTGAGTGGGCCAAAAAAATCGTTTGGGTTTTCTGTAACATCTTATGAAAATCCCAAACAGAATTTTTGAGCAACCAAGCAACACTGAAAACTAGTTATAAAGGTGACAAAAGACGTGAAAAACCTGGTAATAATAAGATATCCAGAATTTAGCTAAAAGCTATTACCATTCACATGGTACAATGGGACAAGATGGTGCTACCAGAGTCAGGGCCTGCTAGTCTCCAAGTTTGCTCCCACAGTGAAAGAGAGCTCTTGCCAAGACCTGGCATGGAGCCCAGTGAAAAAGAAAGATAAATATCCTGATTTTTTTCTCTCCTCTAATGTTCTGCCACTGCATCTGAAACTAATTATAAGCCAATAGACAAAGGATTCCAGGAAATGGACAAGTCAGATATCTGTGGTGTAGAGCAAAGCACGAGATAACAGGGAGTGGGTCTGAGAGTAAGCAAACCAGTCACAGGTCCACCTGCCAAGGATAATAGAAAATGTAACATTTATCAACCTTTGATATTGGTACTAACATCTCCACTTTACAGAAGAGAAAGTCAAAACAATGTCATTTTAAAAAAATGGTAATAAGGACAACAAACAAGTTGCTTACGGGGCTGGAAGAACAGATGAGGTGAAGAGAAAGCATTAATCCTTCTTTTAGTCACTTCTAGCTTTATTAGCTTGTTAAAAATCAACATAGATACCTTCAATATGTTAAAAAAAGAATGTGAACATGATCATGCAACTCCCTTTAAAAAAATCTGCTTAATTTCCACTTCTTCCTCAATTTACTTTTCCATTTCTTTCATCTTTTTCATTATCAGACTTCTGAAAAAAACTTTTTGTAAGTTGTCTCTTGTTCCAACTTTTACTCACTCTATCCCAGTCTATGTGTTCTAATCCTCTCACTCCATTGAAACAACATTTGATAAAGACCGCAAATAATATTTTATCATGACATACAGTGAGTCTTTTTCATTCCTTTTTACTTAGTCCTTCTCTTTTACTTGAAAAACATTTCTGTCTTTTAGCATAAAAGTCAATACAGTTATTTTTGTTTTCTAGGCAGTAAGTTAGAGAACAGAGAAAAAGAAGGCAAAACCCAAATCTTCTAATGTCCTTTATGAATATATCATATATTTCTATTTAGATGTACTTGGCTAGAACTAAGTCATGAGGACCTATCTAGAGTCAAGGAATTCTGGGATATAAAATCTATTCAGTTCAGTTCAGTTTCTCAGTCATGTCCAGCTCTTTGTTACCCCATGGACTGCAACACATCAAGCCTCCCTGTCCATCAACAACCCCCAGAGCCTACTCAAACTCATGTCCATCGTGTCAGTGATGCCATCTAACCATCTCATCCTCTGTCATCCCTTTCTCCTTCTGCCTTCAATCTTTTCCAGTATCAGGGTCTTTTCCAATGAGTCAGTTCTTCACATCAGGTGGCCAAAGTATTAGAATTTCAGCTGGTGGCAAAATACTCATGGAAAGAATAGAGTTCTGTTATTAAAAAAAAAAAAGATGATTTTTTTGAGGTTCCTCTCACTTTCTACCAATAGATTATGTTTTATATCTTCAGATGTCTTATAAAATAGTAAGTGGATCATAACTACTTAACAGAATGGAGTATGTGGAGAAAGGATGTGATAGTATACCTCAGATTGCTAACTTACAAATAAATTTGCTCTTCCTTGACCTCCCATACACACAGACACACACAAAGAATACTAGAAATAAATGAACAAAGGAAACATCAAAGGAAACTCACTTGAGAGTTGTGCTCATTTGAGAATTTTGACTTTAATGTGAAATATTGTATGATTTTCTTTCCCTTAGAAATATTCAGGTGCTCAGCTATAAGCATCAAAATGGTATAGGTTGGAGTTCAACAAGAGCTCTTCTTGGAGTAAAAAAGAGAGGGATAAAGGGACAAAAGAGTTGGGAGTGTTAAATGTGGGGAGAATAAGCATCTAAGATAGAGGTGAAAGTTCAAGGATTGAAAAGATTGGGTGTGGCTAATTCATCTATGTCCATGTTGAAGCTGCTCAGATGATAATGAGGTAGGAAAAAATTCTTTGCCTTCAGAGATGTCTTCAACAAATAAGGAAGGAATATTGCAGTAGATGGTAACAAGACACAAGAGAGGGTGGCTCAGGAAGTTGACACAAGCTCTGGTGCTGTTTAGTCACTCAGTCGTGTTAACTCTTTGCACACCCATGGATTGTAGCCTGCCAGACACTACCGTCCATAGGATTTCCCCGACAAGAACACTGGAGTGGGTTGACATTCCCTTCTCCAGGGGATTTTCTTGACCCAAGAATTGAACCCTTGTCTTCTATACTGGTGGAAGAATCCTTTACCACTGAGTCATCTGGGAATCTCAACATCAACTTTATAGCATCAATTCCCTCAGAAGAAGGTAGTGAGGTTAATTACATGAATGAAGCATTTAGGAGGAAGGAAGACACCTATCTCTTGATCCTGAGGTTTGTGGGGGGGGGGAAGACTTTCAGAAATTCAGTGGAAGACTTTCCATAAGAAGTAGCCAGGTTTTAATAACATTTAATGTTCTCCAGTCATGAGTATTCCAAGAAGTCATGACATAGGTGAGTTTGATAATCACAAATTAGAAGATTGAAATGCATGAAAGAGTGAGGAAGATAATTTGGTAGATAAGGGTGTGTAGACAACAGTGCTGGAGCCACGGATACAGGGTGCTAGAGCAACTTGGAGGAGATACCCCACATCTGAAGGCAAAGGAGAAGCCCCAGCAAGACTGTAGAAGGGGCAAAATTGCATTTAGAACAAACTCATACCTGCCAGAGACGTTCAGAGAGCTAAAAACAAACCTTGTGTGATCCAAAGACCCCCACAGAGACTGAGACAGAACTGTGTTTGAGTGTTTTCTGTGGAGGTACAATTCAGCAGTGGGCTGCAACAGGGGCAGGGGCTCTGGGTGCAGTGGACTTGGATATGGTTGGGTGCAGCAGACTTGGGTATGGCATAAGCCATCTTAAAGGAGGTCACCATTAACCCCACCATAGAGCTGCCAAAACTTATGCAGGACTAGGGAAATAAACTCTTGGAGGGCACAAACAGAACCTTGTGTACACCAGGACCCAAGAGAAATGAACAGTGACCCCACAAAAAACTGACCCAGACTTGCCTGTGAGTGTCCAGGAGTCTCTGGAGGAGGTGTGGGATGGTGGTGGCCAGCTGTAGGGTTGAGGGGCACTGAATATAGCTGTGCCTGCATGGGACCTTTTGAAAGACATCACCACTATCTCTATTATCTCCATCATAGTTTCAGTTCAGTCGCTCAGTCGTGTCTGACTGTTTGCAACCCCATGAATAACAGCACGCCAGGCCTCCCTGTCCATTACTAACACCTGGAGTTCACTCAAATTCACTTCCGTCAAGTCAGTGATGCCATCCAGCCATCTCATCCCCCGTCATCCCCTTCTCCTCCTGCCCCCAATCACTCCCAGCATCAGAGTCTTTTCCAGTGAGTCAAATTCTTCCCATAAGGTGGCCAAAGTACTGGAGTTTCAGCTTCAGCATCACTCCTTCCAAAGAACACCCAGGACTGATCTCCTTCAAATGGACTGGTTGCATCTACCTGCAGTCCAAGGGACTCTCAAGTGCCTTCTCCAACACCACAGTACAAAAGCATCAATTCTTCAGCACTCAGCTTTCTTCACAGTTCAACTCTCACATCCATACATGAGCACTGGAAAAACCATAGCCTTGAAGGGTTAACTCATTGGAAAAGACTCTGATGTTGGGAGGGATTGGGGGCAGGAGGAGAAGGGGATGACAGAGGATGAGATGGTTGGATGGCATCACTAACTGGATGGACATGAGTCTGAGTGAACTCCGGGAGTTGGTGATGGTCAGGGAGGCCTGATGTGCTGAGATTCATGGGGTCGCAAAGAATTGGAAATGAATGAATGACTGAACTGAACTGAACTGATTAGACGGGCCTTTGTTAGCAAAGTAATGTCTCTGCTTTNTAACTGGATGGACATGAGTCTGAGTGAACTCCGGGAGTTGGTGATGGTCAGGGAGGCCTGATGTGCTGAGATTCATGGGGTCGCAAAGAATTGGAAATGAATGAATGACTGAACTGAACTGAACTGATTAGACGGGCCTTTGTTAGCAAAGTAATGTCTCTGCTTTTCAGTATGTTATCTAGGTTGGTCATAACTTTTCTTCCAAGGAGTAAACGTTTTTTAATTTCATGGCTGCAGTCATCATCTGCAGTGATTTTGGAACCCCCCCAAAAAAAGTCTCACACTGTTTCCACTGTTTCCCCATCTATTTCACATGCAGTAATGGGACCAGATGACATGATCNGATGATGACTGTCCAGAACCCCCAGAAGTCTTAGTTAGCAAAGAAACCTGCTTGCAATTTGGTAGGTAAAGTTTCTCTTGGGCTGTGATTGCCCCCTTCCAGCCCTTAAGGCTCTGGCTGTCTGTCACTGGAGGGGGATGGTCTGCAAACGGCTATTTCTGATCCATCCTTTGCTCTGTGCCCGGTCCTAGTGGTGTCTTATGTTCGAGCATTTCGCGTGGTAGCTATCCCACAGTCTGGTTTGTTAGCCCAAGTTAGTTTGCTCTGACCACGCGTGGGGCCTTCTGGCCTGATTCTCCAAAAAGCACTGCAGCCCACGCCTCCCGCAGCCCGATTCTTCCTCCCACTCCTCCCTGCCCAACCCCCACTTGCTGGTGGTGGATGCAGGCATCCGCGCTGCTTTCCTGCTGGGGGATTTACTGTTGGACTCGTAATCTGTTGGTTTTAATTATTTATTTACTTTTCTTTCCTGTTATGTTGTCCTCCGTGCTTCCAAGGCTCGCCGCAGACTCGGCTGTGAGAATGTTTCCTGGTGTTTGGAAACCTCTCTTTTTAAGAGTCTCTTCCCGGGAGGGAATTCCTTTCCCTTCCTGGGACGGAGCTCCCTCCCTACCTCCTTTGACTCTTTTTTTGTCTTTTATATTTTTTCCTACCTGTTTTTGAAGCCAATGATCTGCTTTGCTGGTTGCCTCATGTCCTCTGCCACCATTCAGAAGTTGTTTTGTGGAATTTACTCAGCATTGAATTGTTCTTTTGATGAATTCTTGGGGGAGAAAGTGGCCTCCTGTCCTATTCCTCTGCCATCTTAGAACAGCCCCTTCTTGTTACTCTTTGGAACTCTGCATTCAGATGCTTATATCTTTCCTTGTCTCCTTTGCTTTTTGCTTCTCTTCTTTTCACAGCTATTTGTAAGACCTCCTCAGACAGCCATTTTGCCTTTTTGCATTTCTTTTCCATGGGGATGGTCTTGATCCCTGTCTTCTGTACAATATCATGAACCTCAGCCCATAGTTCATCAGATCTAGTCCCTTAAATCTGGGGTTCTCAAGGCAAGAATTGGAGTTCTCAAGGCAAGAATTGGGGTTCTCAAGGCAAGAATACTGAAGTGGTTTGCCATTCCTTTCTCCAGTGGACCACATTGGTAAATAACAGGGAGGGAATACAGGTCCATCCATCAATAGAAAATTAGATTAAAATTCTACTGAGAATGGCCCTACCCATCAACAAAAGATTCAGTTTCCTCCTCGTCAGTCTCTCCCAACAGGAAGCTTCCATAATCCTCCTATCCTTCTCTATCAGAAGAAAGACAGATAGAAAACCATAAGCACAGAAAACTAACCAATATGATCACATGAACCATAGCCTTGTCTAACTCAATAAAAGTATGAGCCATGCCGTGTAGGGCCACCTAATACAGACGGGTCATGGTGAAGTGTTCTTCCAAAAAGTGGTCCACTGGAGAAGGAAATGGCAAACCATTTCAGTATTCTTGCCTTGAGAATGCCATGAACAGTATGAAAAAGTGAAAAGATAGGACACTGAAAGATGAGCTCCCCAGGTCAGTTAGGTGCCCAATATGCTACTGGAGATGGGTAGAGAAATAACTCCAGAAAGAGTGAAGAGACAGATCTCAAGCAAAAATAACACCCAGTTGTGGATGTGACTAATGATGGAAGTAAAGTCCGATGCTATAAAGAGTAATATTGTATATGAACCTGGACTGTTAGGGCCATGAATCAAGGCAAATTGGAAGTGGTCAAGTCAGAGATTGCGAGAGTGAACGTCCACATTTTAGGAATCAGTCAAACTAAAAGGGACTGGAATGAATGAATTTAACTCAGATGACCATTATATCTATTACTGTGGTCAAGAATACCTTAAAAGAAATGGAGTGCCATCATAGTCAATAAAAGAGCCTGAAATATAGTACTTGGATGTAATCTCAAAAATGACAGAATGATCTCTGGTTTCTAAGACAAACATTCAATATCAATGTAATCCGAATCTATGCCCCAACCAGTAATGCTGAAGAAGCTGAAGATGAATGGATCTATGAAGACCTACAAGACATTCTAGAACTAACAACCCCAAAACATGTCCTTTTTATGATAGGGGACTGGAATGCAGAAGTAGGAAGTCAAGAAACACCTGGAGTGACAGGAAAATTTGGCCTTGGAGTACAGAATGAAGTAGGGCAAAACCTAATCAAGTTTTGTCAAGAGAACACACTGGCCATAGCAAAAACCCTCTTCCAACAACACAAGAGAAAACTCTACAAATGTACATCACCAGATGGCCAATACAGAAATCAGATTGATTATATTATTTGCAGCCAAGATGGAGAAGCTTTATACAGTCAGCAAAATCAAGACCAGGAGCTGACTGTGGGTCAGATCATGAACACCTTAATGTCAAATTCAGACTTAAACTGAAGAAAGTAGGGCAAACCCCTTGACCATTCAAGTATGAACTAAATCAAATCCCATATGATTATACAGTGAAAGTGACAAATAGATTCAAGGGATTAGATCTGATAGACAGAGTGCCTGAAGCATTATGGATGGAGTTTTGTGACATCATACAGGAAGCAATGATCAAGATTATCCCCAAGAAAAAGAAATGCAAAAAGGCAAAATTGTTTTCTGAGGAAGCCTTACAACTAGCTGTGAAAAGAAGAGAAGTGAAAGGCAAAGGAGAAAAGGAAAGATATAGCCATTTGAATGCAGAGTTCCAAAGAATAGCAACAAGAGAAAAGAAAGCCTTCCTCAGTGATCAATGCAAAGAAATAGAGGAAAACAATAGAATGGGAAAGACTAGAGATCTCTTCAAGAAAATTAGAGATACAAAGGGAATATTTCATGCAAAAGTGGGCTCAATAAAAGACAGAAATTGTATGGACCTAACAAGCAGAAAATATTAAAGAGAAGTGGTAAGAATACATAGAAGAACTGTGCAAAATGATATGATATTAAGATTCTTGCTCCTTGGAAGAAAATTTATGACCAACATTGATAGCATATTAAAAAGCAGAGACATTACTTTGCCAACAAAGGTCCATCTAGTCAAGGCTATTGGTTTTCTAGTAGTCATGTATGGTTCTGAGAGTTGGACCATAAAGAAAGCTGAGTGCTGAAGCACTGATGCTTTTGAACTTGGTGTTGGAGAAGACTCCTGAAAGTCCCTTGGACTACATGGAGATCCAACTAGTTCATCCTAAAGGAAATCAGTCCTGAATATTCTTTGGAAGGAATGATGTTGCAGCTGAAACTCCAATACTTTGGCCACCTGATGGGAAGAACTGACTCTTTTGAAAAGACCCTGATGCCGGTAAAGATTGAAGGTAGGAGGAGAAGGGATCAACAGAGGATGAGATGGTTGGATGGTATCTCTGACTCAATGGACATGGGTTTGAGTAAACTCCAGAAGTTGGAAATGGATGGGGAGGCCTTGCATGCTGCAGTCCATAGCATCGCTAAGAGTTGGACATGACTGAGCAACTGAACTGAACTGAGATAATAATTTCATAAGTAGTGATTATGAGAATAAATGGCCTGTGAGGTATCAAAGCCTCAGATCTCATAATCTGAAATAAAGGTGAACCAAACAACATTTTCCTGGTCTTTGGGCTTTTCGAGCTTTTCCAATGATTTACTAAGAGGTAGCTCATTGAAATTTCTACTTTTTAAATGGATAAGGATGGATCTTTGTTATAGCTACTTGTGTAACTTTACTAGAATTCTTTATAGATTTCTCCCAGCTAGATTATGCATACTCTATGAAGTCCAAAAAGCACTCAATATTGTTGACAAGTATATTTCTAGGACCTAGCATAGGGCCTGGCTTGTTTCCCTGGGGCTGCTAGTGCAAAATCTTGCAGGGCTCACAATGATAGTATAAATATTAGAGAGTGAAATTAGTTTTGTCTTGTTTTGTTACAGAGCCTCTTTGTGTATTTAATTGTGGAAATTGCATGATTTCCACAGGAACATCTATCTCTCTCTTTTTCTTAAAATGTGATATTTTACTGATATAGCTTTTGTTTTTCAATTCTTTAGAGGCACGGGAATACAGAAATGATTTTCTAGTGATAACAGGGTGATAGGGTTCTGAGAGCAGATAATTGAAAGAGACAGTCTTTGAGTGGAGAGTGGTCAGAACTGTGGAGAAAATGACATACCCTCTCTAACAGAAGCAGCCTCTTCTCTCTTCTAGTGGATTGTTAGGCCTATTCAGATGCAGTCCTGAGTTGTTTAGGAAGAAAGAAATCTAGATTTGTATATGAAATCCCTTGGTTTTTTAAAATGCTGTTTCAATGTTTTAGAGCAGTGCAGGAAAAAAAAAAATATATATATATATAATGTCAGATGAACATATTTGAGCTCTCAACCTCAGTCTACATTTGCACATATTCCCCAAGTATTTGTTGAAATAAATGAAGATAATTTTCTTTAACTTACTTTAAATATTTTGTTATTATTAAAGCAAGATTCCTTTTAATCAAGCAAATTAATATTACATACCTTTTGAACTTTCTTATTCAAAAGGTTTTTTTTTTTTTTTCCCCCATAGGTTCTGAAAGGTAACATTGAGGAGGGGATGGCAACCCACTCCAGTATTCTTTTCTGGAAAATCCCATGAACAGAGAAGCTTGGCAGGATACAGTTCATAGGGTTGCACAGAGTTGGATACGACTGAAGAGATTTAGCACAAACGAATGTAAAGGTAACATTCTCCTATATTCAGAAGCTTTGTTTTACTCAGAATAAAGCCACTGTGAGATTGTATAATCACATATTAATTGTGAAATTATTTTATATATCAATCAGTTCATTCAGTTGTGTCCCACTCTTGGTGACCCCATAGATTGCAACACTCTAGGCTTCACTTTTCATCACAACTTCCAGAACTTGCTCAAACCACGTCCGTTGAGTAAGTAATGCCATCCCACCATCTCATCCTCTATCCTCTCTTATCCTCTCACCTTCAATCTTTCCCATCATCAGGGTCTTTTCAAATGAGTCAGTTTTTTGCATCAGGTGGCCAAATTATTGGAGTTTCAGGTGCAGCATCAGTCCTTCCAAAGAATATTCACGACTGATTTCCTTTAGGATTGACTGGTCGGATCTCCTTGCAGTCCAAGTGACTCTCAAGAGTCTTCTCTAACACCACAGTTTAAAAGCATCAGTTCCTCGGTGCCCAGCTTTCTTTACAGCCCAACTCTCACAACCATACATGACTACTGGAGAAACCATAGCTTTGACTAGTTGGACCTTTATTGGCAAAGTAATGTCTCTGCTTTTTACTATGCTGTCTAGTTTGGTCATAACTTTTCTTCCAAGGAGCAAGTGACTTTTAATTTCAAGGCTGCAGTCACCATATGCAGTATTTTGGAGCCCTCCAAAATAAAATATCTCTCCATTTCCATTGTTTCCCCATCTATTTGCCATGAAGTGATGAGATTGGATTCATGATCTTAGTTTTCTGAATGTTGACTTTTAAGCCAATTTTTTCAGTCTCTTCTTTCACTTTCATCAGGAAGCTCTTTAATTCTTCTTTGCTTTTTGCCATAAGGATGGTGTAATCTGCATATCTGAGGTTATTGATATTTCTGCCAGCAATCTTGATTCCAAGTTATTCTTCATCCAACCCAGCCTCTCACATGATGTACTCTGCATATACGTTAAATATGCAGAGTAACAGTATACAGCCTTGACATACCACTTTCCCAATTTAGAACCAGTCTGTTGTTCCATGTCTGGTTGCTTATTGATCTGCATACAGATTTCTCAGGAGACAGGTAAGGTGGTCTGGTGTTCTCATCTCTTTAAAAAATTTTCCACTGTTTACTGTGATCCACACAATCAAAAGGTTTGGCATATTTAATAAAGCAGAAGTAGATGTTTTTCTGGAGCTCTTTTGCTTTTTCGATGATCCAATGAATATTGACAATTTGAACTTTGATTCCTCTACCTTTTCTAAATCCAGCTTGGACATCTGAATGTTCATGGTTCACGTATTGCTGAAGCCTGGCTTGGAGAATTTTGAGCACTACTTTACTAACGTGTGAGATGAGTGCAATTATGTGGTAGTCTGAACATTCTTTGGCATTGTCTTTCTTTACGATTGGAATGAAAATTGGCCTTTTTGAGTCCTGTGGCCACTGCTGAATTTTCCAAATTTGCTGGCTTATTGAGTGCAGCACTTTCACGGTATTATCTTTTAGGATTTTAAATAGCTCAACTGGAATTCAATTGCCTTCACTAGCTTTGTTTGCAGTGAGGCGTCCTACATCCCACTTACTTCACATTCCACGATATCTGGCTCTAGATGAGTGATTTCACCATCATGGTTTTCTGGGTCATGAAGATCTTTTTTGAATAGTTCTTCTGTGTATTTTTCCCACCTCTTCTTAATATCATCTGCTTCTGTTAGGTCCATACCATTTCTGTCCTTTATTGAGCCCATCTTTGCATGAAATATTCCCTTGGTATCTTTAATTTTCTCGAAGAGATCTCTAGTCTTTCCCATTCTACTGTTCTCTATTTCTTTGCAGTGATCACTGAGGAAAGCTTTCTTATCTCTTCTTGCTATTCTTTGGATCTCTGCATTCAAATGGGTATATCTTTCCTTTTGTCCTTTGCCTTTTGCTTCTCTTCTTTTCTCAACTATTTTTAAGACCTCCTCAGACAACCATTTTGCCTTATTGCATTTCTTTTTTGGGGGGATGGTCTTGATCCCTGACTCCTGGACAATGTCACAAACCATAGTTTGACCATAGTTCTTCAAGTACTCTGTCTATCAGATCTATTCCCTTGAACTTGTTTATCACTTCCACTGTATAATCATAAGGGATTTGATTTAGGTCATACCTGAATGGTCTAGAGTTTTTCCCTACTTTCTTCAATTATAGTGTGAATTTGTCAATAAAGAGTTCATGATCTGTACCACAGTGAGCTCTTGGTCTTGTGTTTGCTGACTGTACAGAGCTTCTCCATTTTTTGCTGCAAAGAATATAATCATAATATTATAATCAAATATAGTCTAATTTCAGTATTGACCATCTGGTGTGATGTCCATATGTAGAGTCTTGTGATGTTGGAAGAAGTTGTTTGCTATGAACAGTGTGTTCTCTTGGCAAAACTCGGTTAGTCTTTGCCCTGCTTCATTTTGTCCTCCGAGACCATATTTGTCTGTGCATTCCAGTCCCCTGTAATGAAAAATGACATCTTTTGGAGGTGTTTCTTCTAGAAGGTTTTTTAGATCTTCATGAGTTCAGTTCAGTTACTCAGTTGTTTCTGACTCTTTGCAACCCCATGAATCGCAGTACGCCAGGCCTCCCTGTCCATCACCAACCCCCAGAGCTCACTCAAACTCATGTCCATCGAGTTGGTGATGCCATCCAGCCATCTCATCCTTTGTCATTCCCTTCTCTTCCTGTCCCCAAACCCTCCCAGCATCAGGGTCTTTTTCAATGAGTCAACTCTTCGCATGAGCTTGCCAAAGTATTGGATTTTCAGCTTCAGCATCAGTCCTTCCAGTGAACACCCAGGACTGATCTCCTTTAGGATGGACTGGTTGGATCTCTTTTCAGTCCAAGGGTCTTCATAGAACTGTTCAAATTCATCACTACTGGTTGGGGCCTGGACATAGATTACTGTGATATTGAATTTTTTGCCTTGGAAACAGAGATCATTCTGTCATTTTGAGATTACATCCAAATACTGTATTTTGGACTTTTTTGTTGAGTATGAGGGCTACTCTATTTCTTCTAAAAGGATTCCTGCCCACAATAGTAGATACTGGAATTCACCCATTCCAGTCCACTTTAGTTGAATGATGACTAAAATGTCGACGTTCACTGTTGCCATCTCCTGTTTGACCACTTCCAGTTTGGCTTGATTCATGGACCTTACATTCCAGGTTCCTATGCAATACTGCTTTTTACAGCATCGGATTTTACTTCTATTACCAGTCACATCCACAACTGCGTGTTGTTTTTTTCTTTGGACTCGTCTCTTCATTCTTTCTAGAGTTATTTCTCTACCAATCTCCAGTAGCCTATTGGGCACCTACTGATCTGGGGAGTTCATCTTTCAGTGTCCTATCTTTTTGCCTTTTCATACTGTTCATGGCATTCTTAAGGCAAGAAAACTGAAGTGCTTCACCATTGCCTTCTCCAGTGGATCATGTTGTGTCTGAACTCTCCACTATGCCCCATCCATCTTGGGTGGCCCTACACGATATGGCTTATACTTTCATTGAGCTAGACCAGACTGTGGTCCATGTGATCAGTTTGATTAGTTTCTGTGATTATGGCTTTCATTCTGTCTTTCCTTTGATGGAGACAGACAAGAGGCTTATGGAAGCTTCCTGATGGGAGACCCAGCTTTCCTGAGGGGGAAACTGGGTCTTGTTCTGATGGCCAGGGCCAAGTTCAATAAATCTTTAATCCAATTTTCTGTTTATGGGTGAGGCTGTATTCCCTCCCTGTTGTTTGACCTGAGGCCAAACTATGGTGGAGGTAATGAAGATAATGGTGACTTCTTTCAAAACGTCCCATGCAGGCACTACTGGACTCAATGCTTCCAACTCTGCAGTAGGCCACTGCTGATCCTTGCCTCCACCAGAGACTCCTGGATACTCATGGGCAAGTCTGGGTCAGTCTCTTGTGGGGTCACTGCTCCTTTCTCCTGGGTTCTGGTGCACAAAAGATTTTGTTTGCACCTCCTAGAGTCTGTTTCCCTAGTCCTGTTTAAATTCTGGCAGCTCTATGTTAGGGTTAATGGTGACCTGCTCCAAGAAGGTTTATCCCCTACCCAGGTCTGCTGCACCCAGAGCCCCTGCCCCTGTGGCAGGCCACAGCTGAGTCATACTTCCACAGGAGAGAGTCAAGCACTTAAAGGCACATCTGACCCAGTATCTGTGGGTTTTTCTACTGTGCACCAAGTTTTGTTTGAACCCTCCGAGCATCTCTGACAGGTCTGAAATTTGATTACAAACACAATTTTGCCCCTCCTACAGTCTTGTTGGGGCCTCTCCTTTGCCCTTGGATGTGGGGTATCTTTATTTGGTGGGATCCAACATTCTCCTGTCAATGGTTGTTCAGCAGCAAATTATAACTTTGAAGTTCTCTCAGAAGAAGTTGGGTGCACATCCTTCTACTCCACCATTTTGGATATATGCAAGATATTTTATGATTTTATACATACTTTATGATTTGTTCTGATCTCTTCCTAAAGATAGCAATAATATATTCATCTAACAAAATTGTTTTTGAAGACCTTGTAGAGTTAATAAATTATTTTACATATCAGATTTAATTATTACCAGTAAAAAGCAATTTCACAGTCAGATTGCTCTTCTCTCAGGGCTGTAATAAATGAATGAAGAATACTATTAGTAGGTTTTCATATTTCTCATAGCTATGATGGTCTATAAATGATTCGCATCGTGGTTTTCAAAACTAATTCAATGAAGCAGATTTGATATTTCTCCTAAAACAAACTAACAGCATAAATCAGTAAAAATATGGCCATCTATTTTACATAAAAAAACAATACACAGATGTTTTAAAAAACATTTATTTCCAGTGTAGAAACGTATTTTTGAGTATATAAACTTATTACGAAACTCATTTTCATAGCCATAGATTAGCATGAAATTAATCATTTATTACTATGAGGGGTCCTGTATCATAAAAGGAGTAAGAGACTGAATATGCAAATATAAATGACCAGACCAAATATTAAAATTAAACTCTAATCCACAAATTCTGCAGTAATCATTCCCAGAAAACAAATCAAAACTTTTTTTTTTTTTTTACCAATTTTCCCCAAATGATTCCCTTATTTTACTCTCACTTACAATTTAAGGTCAATCAAAATGAGAGAAGTTTGCTTTCCTAACCAATCAAGCAAGATGCCCCATTTCTATTAGCCTGCCTCTAGAATAAGCAGACCGACAATCTCCAATTTGAGCCTGCCCTTTTTTTCACTATAAAGCTTCCACTCCCACTTGTCTTGAGTCTCTGCCAAATGCAAGTGATGGCAGATGATTCTCTTGCTTTAGAGCAACATCTGATATCCTTGACCTGTTCCCATTTGGGTGGTCTATATTTCCACAGGAGTTATATAAGTTTTTTTTCAAATGTATACAAGTAAGCAAAAGGATGATCAATATTGAACTCTGTGCTAGAAGATCTATGAGATAAAATAGGGTGATGTTTTATAAATTGTAATGTTAGTGCTCTAACCCTAACCCAGGAACAGTATGAAAAGGCAAAAAGATAAGACACTGAAAGATGAAGTCCCCAGGCCGGTAGGTGTTCAATTAGCTACTGGACACCAGTGGAGAAATAACTCCAGAAAGAACAAAGAGACAAAGCCAAAGCAAAAATAACACCCAGGTGTGGATGTGACTGGTAAGAGAAGCAAGGTCCAATGCTGTAAAGAGCAATATTGCAAAGGAACATGGAATGTTAGGTACATGAATCGAGGCAAATTGGAAGTGGTCAAGCAGCAGATGGCAAGAGTAAACGTTGACATTTTAGGAATCAGTCAAACTAAAAGGGACTGGAATGGGTGACTTTAACTGAGATGATCATTATATCTACTACTGTGGGCAAGAATACCTTAGAAGAAATGGAGTGGCCATTATAGTCAACAAAACAGCCCCAAATGCAGTACTTGGATGCAATCTCAAAAACGACAGAATGATCTTTGTTCGTTTCCAAGGCAAACTATTCAATATCACTGTAATCCAAGAATATGCTTCGACCACTGAAGAAGAAGCATGAAGAAGCTGAAGTTGAATAGTTATATGAAGACCTACAAGACCTTCTAGAAATAACACCCCCAAAAGATGTCCTTTTCATTATAGGGGACTGGAATGCAAAAGTAGGAAGTCAAGAAACACCTGGAGTGACAGGAAAATTTGGTCTTGGAGTACAGAATGAAGCAGGGCAAAGCCTAATCGAGTTTTGTCAAGAGAACACACTGGCCATAGCAAAAACCCTCTTCCAGCAACACAAGAGAAAACTCTACAAATGTACATCACCAGATGGCCAATACAGAAATCAGATTAATTATATTCTTTGCAGCCAAGTTGGAGAAGCTTTATACAGTCAGCAAAATCAAGACCAGGAGCTGACTGTGGGTCAGATCATGAACACCTTAATGTCAAATTCAGACTTAAACTGAAGAAAGTAGAGCAAACCCCTCGACCATTCAGGTATGAACTAAATCAAATCCCATATGATTATACAGTGAAAGTGACAAATAGATTCAAGGAATAAGATCTGATAGAGTGTTTGAAGCATTATGGATGGAGTTGTGTGACATTGTACAGAAGGCAGTGATCAAGATTATCCCCAAGAAAAAGAATTGTAAAAAAGCAAAATTATTTTCTGAATGGGAAAGACTAGAGGTCTCTTCAAGAAAATTAGAGATATCAAGGGAACATTTCATGCAAAGATGGGCTCAATACAGGACAGAGATGGTTTGGACCTAACAAAAGCAGAAGATATTAAGAAGAGGTGGCAAGAATACACAGGAGAATTGTGCAGAAAAGATCTTCACGACCCAGATAATCATGATGATGTGATCACTCACTCATCTAGAGCCAGACATCCTGGAATTTGAAGTCAAGTGGGCCTTATAAGCATCACTATGAACAAAGCTAGTGGAGGTGATGGAATTCCAGTTGAGCTATTTCAAATCCTAAAAGATGATGATGTTAAAGTGCTGCACTTAATAGGCCAGCAAATTTAGAAAACTCAGCAGTAGCTACAGAACTATAAAGGGTCGGTTTTCATTCCAATCTCAAAGAAAGGCAATGCCAAAGAATGCTCAAACTATGCACAGTTGCACTCATGTCATATGCTAGCAAAATAATGCTCAAAATTCTCCAAGCCAGGCTTCAGAATACATGAACCATGAACTTCCAGGTGTTCAATCTGGTTTTAGAAAAGGCAGAGGAACCAGAGATCAAATTGCCAACATCCGCTGGATCATTGAAAAAACAAGAAAATTCCAGAAAAAAAAATCTATTTCTACTTTGTTGAGTATGTCAAAGCATTTGACTGTGTGGATCACAATAAACTGTGGAAAATTCTGAAAGAGATGCGAACACCAGACCATTTAATCTGCCCCTTGAGAAACCTGTACAGATACCAGGAAGCAACAGTTAGAACCGGACATGGAACAACAGACTGGTTCCAAATAGGAAAAGAGTACGTCAGGGCCGAATATTTTCACCCTGCTTATTTAACTTACATACATATATGACCACTGGAAAAGAAAACATAGCCTTGACTAGACGAGGCTATGGTTTTTCAAGTAGTAATGTATGGATGTGAGAGCTGGACTATAAAGAAAGCTGAGCACCAAAGAAGTGATGCTTCTGAACCATGGTGTTGGAGAAGACTCTTGAGAGTCTCTTGGACTGCAAGGAGATCCAACTGGTCCATCCTAAAGAAAATCAGTCCTGGTTATTCACTGGAAGGACTGATGTTGAAGCTGAAATTCCAATACTTTGGTCACCTGATGTGAAGAGCTGACTCATTTGAAAGGATCCGGATACTGGGAAAGATTGAGAGCAGGAGGAGAAGGAGATGACAGAAGATAAATGGTTGGATGGCATAACTGACTCAATGGACATGAGTTTTGGTAAATTCTCGAATTTGGTGATGGACAGGGAGGCCTGGCATGCTGCAGTCCATGCGGTCACAATGAGTCAGACATGACTGAGTGACTGGACTGTACTGAACTGAATATTTATTAGCCTACTTTAAAAGCATCTTCTTATTTAAATCTTACAAAAATCCCACGAAGTAGAATTTATCTTTTTTTTTTTTAATATGAGGAAACTAAATCTTTGAGTACATAATGACTTCCTAAATTCATGTGACTATTGGAAAAACTGAATCCGTTCCCTATAATTATGAGAATCAGGTGCCCCTGCCACATGGGTTATTCCTTTCTTTGGCATCAGGAAGTTAGAGGTTTAATAGTGATCAAATTTATACAAATGTGGAAGGAACTGAGGAAATGATAGTTGGGAAAGGGAAGCTGGAGGATCAGAGTATTCACTCACTCTAACAGCTTGAGTTACTTATATGGGTAGACAAGAGGACAAGCAGAGCTTGTGGGCATGTCTGAGGAAATAAGATCATCAAATCATGCAAAGGAGACCATGAAGAAGTTGATCATAGCCACATCTGTGGAAACTTCCACCTATGTGGAAGATGCTGGCAAACATGTTGGTGCATTTGAGGCTGATTTTGGTTGGTTAGGACAGCAGCTGGGGAGACTGGTTGAACACAGAGTAAGAGAGGACTAAGGACAAACTGGGGTCCATCATTTCTCTCAATTCAGTATTCAAAAGAATATAAAACCATCTATTAGTCATTTCTTTTCTGCATTAAATGTCTCAATGATCACATTGGTATGGACATTTATTTATAGATTAAATTATCTATTTTTTTCACTAAATATAGTACCATTCTGTCATCCAGTCTCCTCAACACACTCCTCTCCACTTTTCCTTTGCCTCTTTCTCTTAGTATTCTCACTCTACATCCTTAGATTCCCTACCCTGCCCTTCTTAGGTAGTTCCTTTTTCCTCAGATTTTGTCATTATTTTCTTTCAAATAAATTCTTACATGACCTATAGCACGTCTATATAGCTTGTTCTGTTCTGTATAAATCAGATACAAATCCATTAATAAATTGAGCCTGCTATCAGTTGAGTGTCTTTATGGATATCTCATATCCTATAACATAAGACTGATTCTAAATGGGGAGTATAGGCCCTACTGAAAACAGGGGAAACTTTTGGTGTAAGAATACTTGCATTTGTAAGTAACACAATGCATATAACTACTGGCCTCATAAAAGGAAGTGATTTTCTGAGAAAACTACACGTTGTAGTTTTAAAAATTAATAAGCTGCTATGGCAGGGGCTGACATCTTAAAGAAATCCTCAGAAGGGAATAATGCATGCTTGTACAGCTTCAAAGATGTGTGAAGTCATGGATGAGGTTGGATGTTGCAGGGTCTCATGGCAGCAAAAGCGTGGCTTATGAAAGAATTCTCCTTTTGATATATCTCTTTAATTTTTCAAAAGTCTGTTTTCTATGATGCAAGACACAGAATGATACATTTGTGACATACATATCTCAGATTCTGAATATATAATGTGAATCGATATACTCCTCTACTAAAGTTTAATAACTTTATTAATTATGGATGCATCTTATCTTTCAGAAAACCCTCATATTTGTGTTTTAGTTTATATTCACTCAAGTATTATATGAATTTATATAAGTATTAAATGATTAAGCTACAATTTTTTTATAATAGTAAACTGTATTAGGAATACGGATTTGAAAGTATAGATAGTAAAGGATCCAGAGGTATCAATAATACTCCAGGTGGAGCAGAGACAAAATGAAAACAAATTTCTCCATGACAAGTAATTTTATCCCTGGGCTCTAAAACTAAACCTCTTTGGTGAACTTGAAAACATATAGTCTTTGGACTCAAATTCATGAGTTTTCATTACTTTTCTTACTTCACAGTTTTTCATTTGTGTTTTTTGAATAAGCAAAGATGCCTTAAAAATGTGCAAAGAATGTGTTGCTGTTTAGGGGATTATATTTAAAAATGATATCATTTTAGGGGCAGCAGAAAATGATGTCAAAAATCAGAAACTCAATAGTTCTTTAGTCTTTCTTTGTTTTAAACAATAAGAATATTCAGAAGTAAATTTTAGATTGTTTTAAATAAGCTTTTGGAGAAGGAATGGCAACCCACTCCAGTATCCATGTCTGGAAAATCTCGTGGACAAAGGAGCCTGGTGGGCTGCAGTCCATGGGGTCACAGAGTTGAGCATGACTGAGCGATTAACACTTATTTACTAAATAAACTTTATTCTTGCATACAACTATTAGAACATCTTATCAGAACATAAGAATATTGCTTTTGTTAGAGTTTGCACGCTATGAGGTAGTGGCAGCCTTATTGACTAATTTTTGTGCAGAAAGTCAACTGAGAGATATTATATAGAACATTCCTTTAAAATTAAGATAAGATATAAGTCATATTCAGTCAGTCACTGTGATATTATAAAGGCATGGCTATTTTTTAAAAGAGACTGAAAAAAGCAAAGGTCATAAATCTATTGCATTAATTTTTTTTTTTTGGTGATATTATCCAACAATCATTGTGCTAATATACTTAAAAATGCAAATATTTTGTTCCTAGAATATTTCAGAAATTATACAAATAAGCCCTAAGAAGTATAACGTGTGTAGTTTCTTGTTTGTGATACATATTTTCCCACATGTATATATATACAATTCACATGGAAAATACCCTAAAATTTAAGCATGGCAAGATGAGCAAATTGTCACAAACTTTAACAGCATAAAAACACTGACTATGATTCAAGCCAATTTGTCATCATCTTCTAAGTATTTTTCTGTAACCAATTTATTATATTCAAAACTGTCATGTCATCCCATACCTTCTTGTCCCTTACCTTACTTTTCTTCCCTTTCTTTTTTCAACAAGAGAAAGCCACTGCTATGCTCATTTTATGATTTGTTCTATTACAATTGTGTGTCAACATTTCTGGTCCTATGATTACTACTGACAGTATATATAAAGTTGCACTGTCTTTGTAGCAAAGATTTTCTCTATAACCCTTGATAGACCTCTTCAGGCCAGCATTTCAACACAATATAAAATGAGTATTTTGTTTTTTTAATTGGGAAGGCTCTCTCAGTCTATAATATATCTTTCTGTTGTCTTATATATCATTTTCAATCTATATTTGTATATCAGACAATTGAGATATTCACTTTTTGTTACCGTTGACAGTACAGTTGAAATAAACACATATAGGATTAGCTGAGTATATTTATTTTCTTGATATTTCTAAGGTAGCTCAGAAAACAAATTACTTACTTTTAAAGAAAATGCAGCGTTACTGATTTAAAGTTGTTATAAGAATTGTGCTAAATTATCAAAGAGAATTTTTTTTTCTCATGTTGTTTCTACAGAAAATGGTTACTTTTTTAGTCCAGGCTTTACTAACCCTCGGTAACTTTATGATGCCTCCATTTTCTCAAGTAAAATAAATTATATACTACAAAAGGGATTTCTTTTGTATAAGTGAATACTAGCTCATTTACCCACTTTAAAAAAAAAAGGTAAATGGAGAATTTAAAGAGTTAAAAGACCAATATTAAATTAGAGGGGCAAATAAATAAATAATAAATAAAGGAGAGAAAAACAAATTTAATGTTGGAAAAATCATAGGACAGCAATGCAAGGGTGAAAGTGACACAATTCTAAAGCACTTTATGCATTTCAACCCCTGCCATATTCTAACTGTACACCTTTATACTATGAATCTACAAATGCCCTAGATCCTGTGTCTGAAGTATAGATTATGCTTTTAATATCAAAGGGACAAATTGTCACATTGTCATTTGGTAGGGATCAGTGCATTTTGGACTTTGTAAAGTAATAACTATATGTATTTCTGGTCACTAATTTGACCATGTCTGTCTTATTTATTTGGTAAGAAACGAATCACCAGTCTATGTTTGATACAGAATGCAGGACGCTTGGGGCTGGTGTACGGGGATGATCTAGNCAGAGTTAAGAAATATAAAGGATTCTCATCTATAAATAGTAAATACAAAATTGAGAAATGTTTTGAGACCCAAAGCCGCATGGATATATCTTCAGATCAAAAAACAAATCATGGACATAACTATTGAGACACATGCTCAAGGGAAAACATAAGTCATAAGTGTGGTTCTTTGTTAAAAATCTCAGAATAAATTTTTAATATATTTTATTTATTATTACACGGAGCCTCCCTAGTTATTACATGGCCTCTAATAAATCATTTTAGCTGAGTAAAATAGTTCAGAAAAGTTTAAGTTAAGAATGTGATCAAGTGAAAACCATGTATACTGAAAATATCTATAATTAATATAAGGGGAAAAGCAGGTCTCCACAATAGGTGTTTCTATGGCTAATAGAATATTAAGCTGATTAGCATCAAATTGGTAGAAAATATAGTTCAATCCTGTTTTTGAGAGATTTTTACCTTAAAATCACTACTAGTTTGTATGAAGAGTTTGTGATCATTCAATATGTAAATGAACTTTTGGCTTCCATTTTCTACTGGAAAGAAAACGACAGAAAACTCTCATCACATGTTGCCAAGGAAACTAATCAAAATGAAACTTCCCAGAAGGCAAGGTTTAGACCTATGGAGAAAAATGAGCTGAAGAATTCCTCCCAGTGGACAGAACCAAAAACTAATTGAGAAACATGCTCACTACCAAGAAGAGGGATTTCTGTAGTATTTGTCTAGCTGAATTTCAGATATTGTTGGACCAGTGATTGATTGCTGTGTCTCTCTCATTACTCTCTTTTCAAACAGTAATGCTTTTTGGTGGATATTCTACCATTTTATGATGGATGTGTGAGCTGGAGTGGTGCCATCATTTAGAGATAAAGTAGAGATTTATCACAAAATGATGGATTTATAGTCTGATCCCATAATTGGGTAAGACATTTAAGATGTCTTCCTTGGGGTGTGTTTTCTGTGCAGTGGAAAAGAAAATAAATATTTGTAACTAAGAGAATGTGCTGTACTGTGTTTAGTTGCTCAGTAGTGTCGAACTCTTTGTGACCCCATGGACTGTAGCCCACCAGGCTCCACTGTCCATGGGGATTCCTGAGGCAAGAATACTGGAGTGAGTTGCCATGCCCTCCTCCAGGGGATCTTCTCAACCCAGGGATAGAACCCAGGTCTCCTAAATTGTGTTAATACATTATTTTTCACCAATATTTACTTCTTTATTCCTCCTTCCCCAGCCCCTGCAATTGGAGAAAATATTTCCCCAGTCCATTTATTCTAAACTTGCAGTGACACTTGATTGGCCAAAAGAACATAGACAGTCATAATGTTTGGCAAGCTAAAGTATTAAAAGTGATCTCATGGAGGGGTCTTTGCTTCTTGACCTCGTTTCTTCCATAAGAAAGGCATAATTAATGTAGGGATTGCTCTTTAACCTACATTCCAGAATGAGAAGAAACAGGGAACAGAGAATCAGAACACCTACAATCTATATATGTATGTGTGTATGGTGGTGGTTTAGTCGCTAAGTCGTGTTCAACTCTTGCAACCCCATGGACAGAATTGCCTGACAGGCTACAGTCCATGGGATTCTCCAGGCAAGAATACTGGACTGGGTTGCCATTTCCTTCTCCAGATCTTCCCTACCCAGGGACTGAACCCAGGTCTCCCACATTGCAGGCAGACTACCATCTGAGCCACGACGGAAGCCCAATGGTAGAAACTTAATGAAAATTTTGAATAAGTTAATGAATAAGTGAATGAGTGGGAATGGGATAGGGGATTGAGAAGTGTGATAAAGATTTGGAATGATCAATGGTCACCTTGAGGAAAGGCAGATGAAATGAACATAGATTTCTAACCAGTGGCTATGGGTGGAGAATATCAATGTAATACACTGATTGACAAATATTGACAAATGCATCTACATTTGTCATGCTTTTTTTTCCCTCTAGTGTAGCATAGCAACAAAGGTAACTTTGGGATCAAAAAAGGAGGTTTGGTCTTTATCCAGCTTTAGGGCTTTTTGTTATGTAAAAGAGGTAAAAGAGAGGAATATAGGGAACTGACTATTTATGAGCAGTTTAGGTAATATACAGTACAAATCAGACTGGGTGGAGAAGAGAGTGTTGAAAGAGACTACTGATAGATTGCAGAAAATGAGAGAATTAAAAGAGGTGAAGTTCAAATGTAGCATAGTTAAGGAAATCAAAACAGTGGAGGATAGCAGTTATCATCAAAGTACAGTGCATTACATGTTAGTTTTCTGAGGTTAGAAAATGACAAGTGATGCTTACTTCTAGAATGTAGCCTTATATATATATATATATATATATATAAGTACTGAAGTGTGAAATTCACTGGAGATCAAGAAAAGGTGAGGATGGATTTTGGATAACACTTTTTTCTAGATTTAGAACTGAGTCAGAATAACTTCCTCTATTTTATTTTATAAAACTCAACTTTTCCATTACTAAATAATTTAATTCAATGCAGTTCAAGAGAGATTTGTTAAGCATGCAGTCCAGACTCTAGCTAGGCCTATGTGAATTAGGTAAGGCACCCATTCCTCTGGGCAGAGAAAACCCTAGACCTGAGTGCACAGTTTGGGAAACACAGCATGGACTATATTCTAGATACTACTGCCTCTTTAGTGTTAGTACTGTAGACTGAAAAAAAAAAAAAAGAAATGAGAGTTGTGAGTTACGTTTTGTCTAGGACAAAATAAGGACTATAGCTTGAGAGATGGCGTCTCAGATAGTTCTGAAGACCTGCTGCAAAGAAGTGGGGGGAAGGTCACTGTTACATATGATTTTAGTGAAGGGGGAATACCTTCAGTCAAGCACATATTTGGCAGAAGCTTGCTGGTAGTTATCAGGAGCAGATGTCATCTTTAATGATTTTAGTACTTTTCTAGATATGAGACAATGTAAAAATTTGAATTCATAAGATCTTTTCCTGAAAAATCTGACTATCTGAAGGCTTGTTCTGCCAGTTTTTTCAAGAGCACAGAGTACCTCATTCCTGATCTCTACCTGGAACTTCTTTCAGGATATGTTGAAGGTCAACAACTGCAATGGCTAGTGACTTAATCCTTGTAGAGGCAGATGGCAAGTGCCAGGTTTTAGTTGGAAGTACTTCTGTGCTTGGTACATCTTGTACAAATGTACATTGTGGCCTAAAAAACACTGTATGAAAGAAACTGTGAGAGGAGAGGAAAGGAAAGGAATATTACTGAGTCCCTAACTGGTACCAGCCATTATGCTAGGGGTTTTAAACGTGTTATCTCTTTTAATTCTCACCATACCATGTATAGTCAGAGGTTATCTCAATGTCCCAAGTATGGTAATTGAGTTTCAATAAGATAAGTAGCCCATCCAAGTTTTAACAAGCTTTATTAAGTGGTAGAACTATAGTATGAGCTTTTTCAGTTAGTTTTTTTTTTTTTTTTCCCTTTCAGTAGTTGAACATCAGAACATACGGCTTAAAGCAGTACATTTTAGTTTTCCTCATAATTCTGCGGGTTGTCTGGGCAATTCTTTCAATCTGGGCAACCTCACTCATATATTTGGGACAGATTGAGTGTTTGGGAAAGCAAGGCTCTATCTCCATATTGTATTTCTCCATTCAGGAAGCTAGTCTGAGATTGTTCATATGGTGGAGGGACTTTTAACCAAGCGAAAAGACTCTGATGCTGGGAGGGATTAGGGGAAGGAGGAGAAGGGGATGACGGAGGATGAGATGGCTGGATGGCATCACTGACTCGATGGACATGAGTTTGAGTAAACTCCGGGAGTTGGTGATGGACAGGGAGGCCTGGCATACTGCAATTCATAGGGTCGCTGAGTGACTGAAATGAACTGAATTGAACTGATGATAATCACCCAGTGTTCAAACACTTTTTAATACTCTATATTGTATTTCCTAGTATTCCATTGAATAAAGCAAATCACATGGCTAAGCCCAAATGGAGAACCTTTCTCCACTTCTTAGGAACAAGAGAGGCAAAATCACATTGCCAAGTGATGTGCATGTTGGAGAAGGAGGAATTTATGGGTACTTTGCAACCTGCTATATGAATTTAATTTTGAACTCATGCTCTTTCTACCATATCATATTGTTCACTGACTGTTCTTATTAATTCTAAGATGAAAACATCATTGTACAAGTCCTTGTGGAACTGTGTAAATAAAGGAAACTGATATGTATTTAAAACCTGTATTACATACTTAGTACCATTTAAGGAGGGCTTCCCAGATGATGCTAGTGGGTAAAGAACCCACTTACCAATGCAGGAGATATGGGAGACGCAGGTTTAAGCCCTGGGTTGAGAAGATCACCTTGAGGAGAGCACGGCAACCCACTCTAGTATTTTTGCTTGGAGAATCCCATCAACAGAGGAGTCTGGTGGTCTTCAGTCCATAGGTTTGGAAACGACTGAAGTGACTCAGCACATACACAGAACACCATCCCAGGAAGTTCTCATTATCTCATATCCATATTAGGGAACTGCTAATCTGGGGAATAATGGCCATCTTCAGGCAGTCTAGAAGTTATTAAAGGTAAAACATGTTTTAGAAATTCAAATTAAGTAGTACAGAATCAAATACATGATTGTAGAGATGTCATATACCTATAAATTTTTTCTAAAAATTTTTTGTCATATTTTGGATGAGGAGCTTTTCCTCACAAAGATTCTATTATTATAATAAAACAGAGTTAATTTCAAGCTATAAAATATGTCCACCACTATAATCACAAATATTCTAGGAAGAAAAAATACACATACACATGTATAACAAATAGCATTTGGCCAATAACTTGTAGACAAATTGTATGTATATGGTTAAGTGGATACTATAATAATTTCAAAAATTATTTCAGGACGATCTTAAAATGTCTGTTAAATACAATCAATTTGATTTAATCATTGTTATCATTAGCACTGTTTATATCAAGTTCCAGTCTTTGAGTTAGATGCCTTTCACAGATTTTCTCTTTTAATCCTCACAATAACATAAACCAGGTAATATTATTACCCTCACTTCATGTACAAGAATGTCTCTGAGGAAAAGAAAATTTAAGCAAGTTGCCCACAGTCCTATTAGTTAGCTCTACAGTAGAGCCGAGATTTTAGTCCAGTGGTTTTGCTGCAGAGTTTGAACATTTAAATAATAAAAATTTCCTGCTTCAGTTTGCATCAGTTCTTTTTATGACTAATTACTTAAAGGTCACATCAACCACATCAGTTTGGTTCAGTTCAGTTAAGTCGCTCAGTCATGTCTGACTTTTTGCAACCACATGAATCGCAGCCTGCCAGGCCTCCTTGTCCATCACTTTCTCCCGGAGTTCACTGAAACTCATGTCCATCAAGTCGGTGATGCCATCCTGCCATCTCATCCTCTGTCGGATGTCAGACCCTTCTCCTCCTGCCCTCAATCCCTCCCAGCATCAGAGTCTTTTCCAATGAGTCAACACTTTGCATGAGGTGGCCAAAGTACTAGAGTTTCAGCTTCAACATCATTCCCTCCAAAGAAATCCTAGGGCTGCTCTCCTTCAGAATGGACTGGTTGGATCTCCTTGCAGTCCAAGGGACTCTCAAGAGTCTTCTCCAACACCACAGTTGAAAGGCATCAATTCTTTGGTGCTCAGCTTTCTTCACAGTCCATCTCTCACATCCATACATGACCACTGGAAAAACCATAGCCTTGACTAGACGGACAGCATCCTCTAAACCTTTAAGGTAGCCCCGATTTTTTGCTGATACGCTATCATGGCCAAGAATAAAGATGACCAACTCAAAGAGTTTACTACTGCTCTATTTAATCCATTTGTAAAGGAAAATTCAGGAATAAACTGTGGTGCATTCTTTAAACTCTCTCAAATAGTCTGTCCTTAAAAATATGTATATTCTATTCTTTTGGGGGGAGATATTTAAAAGCTAATTGGTGCTTTTAACCTGAATACAAATTACATTTGACTAATAATATAAACTTCTTTGAGGTCTGGTAAGGCAGAACCCTTCTTCCTGAGGTATTTGGCTGTTAGAAACAAATTTTGCAAGTGTTCAGATGTCTGGCACTGGCCTTCCTGCATCCCTTGTGTGCAGGCTGAAGTAGTTGCATGCTTCATCAAATATGTGAACCTGCAAACTGCAGCTTTAGCTACCTTTTCCCCTACTTCTGTGATTGAGAAGTAGTTGGGATGGCAGTGAGTGGAGTTGGTAGCAGCAGCTTCTTGCTTCTTGACTGTCTCAAGTGGTTCTTTCAGAGATGACAGCTCCCATAACAATAAAGGAACTGCAGTAAATGGACCTGAAAAGCAAAATTCCAAGCTAAATGTATAGTTATCTCATTCATAGAAACAATATAATTTATACAGATATGTGAGAATTTATTCTTCAGAATATAGAACTATAAATCACTCAGAAGGTTGTTTTGAGAATTAATTATTCTATTTGGACATGTAGTATTACATACTATTTTTTTGTGTGTGTGTGTTTTACCCAGCTGTTTGGATATCTTGTAATTTAAAATGTTATCATATAGTTACTGTGTGATGGTTGCATCACATTTTAGAATATAATCTGCTCTATAATCTGTAGTTTGCTTCTTTGTTTTCATAATATTTATATCTGATTAGAATGGATCAAGTACTATTTCCCCCTGGAATGCATTTACTCTGGTTATTTTATCAGATTATATGTAGAAGATTAGTGTTAGAGAAACTGTCCAATCCAATTTTACAGGTGATTAAATGGAAGTTGAGAGTTTAAGGGACTTAATCTAGTAAACAAACACATTTGTTTAGTGTCACATTGGGAACTAGGAACTCTGACCAGAACAGCAGAGTTTAATATTCTTTATACTATCCCACACTGCTAAAGACAGGGAGAAAATTACATAGGAAATAAAGGAAACAGAAAATGAAATCAGAGCAGTAACTGTTATTTAGGATGTATTCCAGGATCTTTCAGGTAAATTTCTTTTCCAAAATGTGTACATACAGCCCAGTACATTCCAAGATGACTGAATTTGAATATTTTGAAATTGAGATGTCTAGTTGACACAGATGTGCACAGCCATTTAAGAACTACTGGGCTAGAGGAGATGCTATGTGGTAAAAGTCAGTCTGTAAAAATCACTCCTGAAATGCTTAGTTTTAACTCAATTCTAGAACCTTATATTTATTANTTTCTTCACAGTCCATCTCTCACATCCATACATGACCACTGGAAAAACCATAGCCTTGACTAGACGGACAGCATCCTCTAAACCTTTAAGGTAGCCCCGATTTTTTGCTGATACGCTATCATGGCCAAGAATAAAGATGACCAACTCAAAGAGTTTACTACTGCTCTATTTAATCCATTTGTAAAGGAAAATTCAGGAATAAACTGTGGTGCATTCTTTAAACTCTCTCAAATAGTCTGTCCTTAAAAATATGTATATTCTATTCTTTTGGGGGGAGATATTTAAAAGCTAATTGGTGCTTTTAACCTGAATACAAATTACATTTGACTAATAATATAAACTTCTTTGAGGTCTGGTAAGGCAGAACCCTTCTTCCTGAGGTATTTGGCTGTTAGAAACAAATTTTGCAAGTGTTCAGATGTCTGGCACTGGCCTTCCTGCATCCCTTGTGTGCAGGCTGAAGTAGTTGCATGCTTCATCAAATATGTGAACCTGCAAACTGCAGCTTTAGCTACCTTTTCCCCTACTTCTGTGATTGAGAAGTAGTTGGGATGGCAGTGAGTGGAGTTGGTAGCAGCAGCTTCTTGCTTCTTGACTGTCTCAAGTGGTTCTTTCAGAGATGACAGCTCCCATAACAATAAAGGAACTGCAGTAAATGGACCTGAAAAGCAAAATTCCAAGCTAAATGTATAGTTATCTCATTCATAGAAACAATATAATTTATACAGATATGTGAGAATTTATTCTTCAGAATATAGAACTATAAATCACTCAGAAGGTTGTTTTGAGAATTAATTATTCTATTTGGACATGTAGTATTACATACTATTTTTTTTGTGTGTGTGTTTTACCCAGCTGTTTGGATATCTTGTAATTTAAAATGTTATCATATAGTTACTGTGTGATGGTTGCATCACATTTTAGAATATAATCTGCTCTATAATCTGTAGTTTGCTTCTTTGTTTTCATAATATTTATATCTGATTAGAATGGATCAAGTACTATTTCCCCCTGGAATGCATTTACTCTGGTTATTTTATCAGATTATATGTAGAAGATTAGTGTTAGAGAAACTGTCCAATCCAATTTTACAGGTGATTAAATGGAAGTTGAGAGTTTAAGGGACTTAATCTAGTAAACAAACACATTTGTTTAGTGTCACATTGGGAACTAGGAACTCTGACCAGAACAGCAGAGTTTAATATTCTTTATACTATCCCACACTGCTAAAGACAGGGAGAAAATTACATAGGAAATAAAGGAAACAGAAAATGAAATCAGAGCAGTAACTGTTATTTAGGATGTATTCCAGGATCTTTCAGGTAAATTTCTTTTCCAAAATGTGTACATACAGCCCAGTACATTCCAAGATGACTGAATTTGAATATTTTGAAATTGAGATGTCTAGTTGACACAGATGTGCACAGCCATTTAAGAACTACTGGGCTAGAGGAGATGCTATGTGGTAAAAGTCAGTCTGTAAAAATCACTCCTGAAATGCTTAGTTTTAACTCAATTCTAGAACCTTATATTTATTATTGGGCATAGCATAAGACACCACTGACCAGATTCCTTCTTGAAATTCTTTCCTCTCTTGGTTTCTCAGATTTTCTTCTGGTTTTCTATTTCTTGACTGATTTCTTCAAGTCTACTCTGTGTACTCCATTTCCTCTGATTGCCTTTTTTTAGTTTGTTTGCTTTTTACCTTATAAACCACAAGAATTTATTTCTCATGGTTCTGGAGGTTGAAAGACTGAGACTAGTGTGGACATGGTCAGGTGAGGGACTTTTTGTGGGTTGCACACTCCTTGCATCCTCACATGGTGAAAGGTCAAGGAAGCTGAAGAGTCTTTTTTTTTTCTTTGCATGGATCAATTGAATTTAATTAATTAATTAAATCTTACTTTTTTTGTAAATATATATTTAATTGAAATATAGTCAATTTACAGTTTGTTAGTGTCAGGTTTTTGGCCCAATAATTCAGTTAGAGTGTAAAGAATTTGCCTACAGTGCAGGAGACCAGGTTCAATCCCTGGGTGGGGAGATCCTCTGGAGAAGGGACTGGCTACTCACTCAGTATTCTTGCCTGGAGAATTCCATGGATAGAGGAGCTTGGTGAGTTATAGTCCATGGGGGTCACAAAGAGTCAGACAGGACTGAGCAGCTAACATAACATTTTCATATATATTGTTGTTGTTCAGTTGCCCAGTCCTGTCTGACTCTTTGTGACACCATGGCCTGCAGCACACCAGGGCTCCCTGTGCCTCACTGTCTCCTGAAGTTTGCCCAAGTTCACATCCATTGCATTAGTGATGCCATCCAGCCATCTCCTTTGATGCCCTCTTCTTCTGCCCTCAATCTTTCCCAGCTCCAGGGACTTTTCCAATGAGTCATCTGTTCACATTAGATGACCAAAACACTAGAGCTTCAGCTTCAGCATCAGTCCTTCCAATGAGTATTCAGGGTTGATCTCCCTTAAGATTGACTAGTTTGATCTCTTTGCTATCCAAGTGTCTCTCAGGAGTCTTCTCTAGCACCACAGTTTGAAGGTGTCAACTCTTTGTCATTCTTCTTTCTTTATGGTCCAGTTCTCACAGCCATGCATGACCATGGGGGAAGACCATAGCCTTTACTATAGGGACCTGGGTCGACAGAGTAATGTCTTTGCTTTTCAACACATTGTCTAGGTTTATCATAGCTTTCCTTCAAGAAGCAATCATTTTCTGATTTCATGGCTGCAGTCAACATTTGCAATGATTTTAGAGCCCCCAGAGAGGAAATCTATCACTGCTTTCATCTTTACCTCTGCTGTTGGCCATGTAGTAATGGGGCCGGATGCTATGATCATAGATTTTTTTTTTTAATATTTAAAGTTGGCTCTTTCACCGTCCTCCTTCACCCTCATCAAGAGGTTCTTTATTTCTTCTTCGCTTTCTGCCATTAGAGTGGTATCATCTGCATATCTGAGGTTGTACATGTTTCTCCTTCCTATCTGGATTCCAGCTTGTAACTCAACCAGCCCAGCGTTTCTCATTATGTGCTAAGTTAAACAAACATAATTTTTCAGATTATTTTACATTATAAGCTATCACAAAATACTGGGCATAGTTCCCTGCTTTATATAGAGTATTGTATATGTATTCCTCTCAACCTCTTAATTTATCCCTCCACCTTTTTCCCTTTGGTAACCGTAAGTTTGCTTTCTATGTCTATGGCTTTGTTTTGTGAATAAGTTCACTTGTTTTGTTTTTAATTTCACATATATGTGATATCATATGATATGTCTCTCTGTCTGGCTTGCCATTTGCAGCAACATTGATGGATTAAGAGATTATCAGGCTAAGTAAAGTAAGCCAGATAAAGAAAGACAAATATCATTTGATATCACTTATATATGAAATAAAACAAAGAAGGTACACCTCTACTTTCCTTTTGAATGTAGGTGTCCTCAACTACAACGAGAGGAGTGGTTCTCAAATGGAGCAATTGTACAACATCAGGGCCCACTCTTCATTGTCACCCCTAGGGGTTCACTACTAGCATCCAGTGAGTAGAAACTGAGGGTGCTGGTAAACACCCTACAATGCACAGGACTGTCCCCATAACAAAGACTTTTCTAAATGTTACTAAATATTAATAGTGACAAACTTGGGACACCTTGAATTAGAAGAATGTAATGTTTGTGGCTTAGGATCATTATTGACTAACCCAAAGTAGGTAAAAAAGGCAAGCATTTGTGTGTGAAGTGACTTTCAAATATTTATTCTTTTACCTTTAATAATAGAGCCACAACTATAAATGTGCAGCCATTATGGAGCATATTTGAGGACAAGAACTGCTTATCATTCATTTTCATATCTACAAAACTTAGGATATTAAGTAGTTTGTTTTATTCAATTTTTAAAGTAGCCTGAGAACATGGAAATTGGAGTTGGAATCTACCAAAATGGTCATTATGCCATTATGTGACTTAATCTGAAGGTAAATAATAAAAAGCACTAGTATCAACTTCATATTTTGAAACTTTTAATAGTGGGCAATAAATTTACTGTAAGATGCAGGCTACAAAAATTTAAAAAGCATTTATAAAGCGACAAATCATATCTTATCTTCCAGACTTAACAAGCTCTGATCTTTGGCTTCCTGTTCCATGTTCAAGAGGAAGAATAAAGTAGAAAGGGTTCATAGTAACAAGCTGCTTTCAAGTATACTCCAACCTTGGTTTTATGCTGTGTAGGAAGAGAAAAGGATATATTCTTGTGAACTTTGTGTTCAATGATGGATACATTGTGATTAGATTATGACTGACCTGAATTCAGTAATGCTGTTTATCAGGCTCTAAGGTAAGAGAACAGAGCTCTTTTAATTGAAATGGATTTTATTTCAATTTCATAATGTGCAACATAAAATGAGAAGGATGAGAACAGTAAGAAGAAATTCCATTTCTCATTATCTCAGTGATTACCAGCTGGTAATGCTTTATTTTACTAAATTAGATGTTTTATTAAATAGATAGGAGAAACCATAAAAATAACACAAAAATAGTAGAATTATATACAGTGCTTATTATTTCTGTAAAATGTGTTGATTTGGTTTCATTTTTTTTTTTTAAAGATTTAATGCTTACTGCATGCTGAAATCTAAAAGGCCTTATCTCATGCTTAGCTAATTATTTTGACAGGGGCCTAACTGATGTGCACTTTTCCATGCAAACGAGTTTGTGGCAAACAGTATGACTGTCATCTCCATAAAAATTCCATAACTAATTCTTATCTCCACAGAGAGATTAAGCAGTGAAAGCTAGTAATTAGAATTCAGTGACAATGTTTTTCTCTGCAATTGATTAGTGTATGCGATGTTCATCTAGTAGAAGGACTCTAAACAGTTCCACCAATTATTTCCCTTTTAGAACCTCATAGTAATGTGCCGTCTATGTATATGTAAGTCTGTTATACATATATTTTTCTTCCATCCGGCTGAAGCATCTAGTCTTTTTGACACACACTCCTCCTAGTAAATTTTCCAATTTGATTCTCTCTTCCTTATGATCCTTTTTTCTTTTCTTTCTTCATTGACTTCTTATGCTTAGTCACTCAGTTGTGCCTGACCCTCTGTGACCCCATGAACATTAGCCCATCAGGCTCCTCTGTCCATGGGATTCTCCAGGCAAGAATACTGAAGTGGGTTGCCATTTCCTTCTTCACACTTGGTTTTTAGTTGTTCGTATGTATCCTTGGCTGAGAGTGTTGCCAGAGTTTTAGCCCTGGTTCTCAATGTATTGATATATTAGAGATATTATCATTTCCCAAGCTGTCATGTCTTAAAATCTTGATAAATCATTCAATTTTCCTTTTTCATGTATTCAAAATGTTAGTACTCAGCTGTGGTCCACTTTTTGTGACCCCATAAACTGTAGCCCGCCAAGGTTCACTGTACATGGACCCTCCAGGCAAAAATATTGGAGTGGATAGCCATGTCCTCCTCCAGGGGATCATCCTAACCTAGGGATTTAACCCAGGTCTATTGCAGGTAGATTCTTTACTGTCTGAGCCACCAGAGAAATGGTTGTTTACTTTTAGTTTTGTTTCCTTCCTTTTTAAATCCTTTTGCAGCTACTCTGTTATATATACTCATGAACTTGTGCCAAAGATTCTGAATATTTGTTTTCCTTGTATCTATGCCTTCATTTTGAATCTATTTTATTCAGTACCTCAAACAAATTTTTCAGAAACATGACTACTTTCATCATATTACCTCTTAGTTCAAAATCATCAGTTGACCCCATTTTTCTCTGAATCAAATCCTTCCTCTTTGAAGAATTTGATATTACCCATAAGCCTCCTAATTCATCTCTCTTATTTGATTTTTGATGGTCCTCAACACATTTTTCAAAATTTTCTCACTAAATTTGTCACTTTTCACTTTATTCAGGCTTTCCTAGGCTTGGAATAGCATTCTTTGTTCATTTAATATAACTAATTATAATCTTTCAGAGGCCATCTCAGGTCACACTTTATATTCAAGTCCTATGAGAGATATATTCCCCCTAGGAACATAGAGGATCAGTTATTTATGTGAAATCTTTCAGATAGTATGATGTAAACTTTTAGGTTTCTTGCTTTGCTATATTGGTAACTTTTGAATACACACATACATACATACATGCATTTACATCTGGCTTCCCAGGTGGCTCAGTGTCAAAGAATCTGCCTTCCAATGAAGAAGACATTGGAGAGGTGGGTTAGATACCCTTGTCGGCAAGGTCCCCTGAAGAAGGAAATGGCAACCCACTCCAGTATTCTTGTTTGGAGACTCCCCATGGACAGAGGAGCCTGGCAGGCTACAGTCCGTGGGATCACAAAGAGTCAGACATGACTGAGTGTCTAAGCACAGCACACAACATCTGTCTTACACAGCTAGTTTCTATTCTGTGAATGGGTAGGAGGAAAATGAAAGAGAATCCTGGATCTGCCCATGGGGGCAGAATAGGCTCTACACAGTAGCAGCAAGTCTCAACCTTGTTTTGTCACTTTCTGTGGGACCTTTGAATGAATCAATTAAAATCTCTTAATTTTTCATATGCAAAATAATGATTCATCTGCCTTCTAAGCTCAGATTATTTCTGTGTTGTAAAAGTATATTTCATATGTAAACACTTTGGTGACTGTTAAATACTAACAAATAAGTATGATTACTATTACTATTTTTCCCATGCAGTACACGAAAAGGGCCAAATTGTCAACTCTGCCATTGGCATGTCAGGATTAAAAAAGCATAGAAATATCTCATTCCTATTTATCATAACTACCACAGGAGCACTTAGAAATATATTTCAAAGTCAGACTTTCTAGTAGCTAGATGGATTAACATAGTATCTCAAACAGTGTTAGGCAAATTCTGAACTATGCTGGGGTATGTTACACATAAGGAAACAGATTAACTGACCTATGTATTTTAGGTTAAAATTCTCACTGGGACCATAATTTAAACTAAAGCTAGGTACATGGAAAAAAACAAAACAAAACCCCAAATACACAAAGCATAATATTGTGTTTTTCCTTATAACAAAATTGAAAAGTAGGAATGAATGCTAGTTTTGGTGTAATAATTACATGAACCAGATATTTTAAAGTATGCACAAAGTAACATATGGCTTAGCTGTTCAGCTACAGTGAAAATGTGGATTTTTAAGAATAAAAGTTAGCTTGAAAAGCAGCAGGCAACAGTAATCTCGAATCCCCTGTATACCCGTAAAGTGGAGAAACCATCTGCACTGTATGTAAGCTGATGACCTTGGATTAATTCAAGCAATGTCATTACCCAATTAGTTGAGGAAGGAAAGATACTTGGGAATTACAATTACAGATCCATTAAAATTGTGCAGTGCTTTTATTCTCAATATTTATTAAATCACATCTGTCTGCTAATCATTATATGATGATTCTTTTTTCACATAAAGAAGACTCAGTTTGATAGGTAAAACAGTGAGCCAGTCCTGAATAGGCTAATTATGCTACTTGAGCATACTTCAAGTATGTCTGTTCTGAAAAAATATTAATAGCTCCTTTTTAATCTTTTGACTCCTTAGATGGTAATAGCTCTATTTGAATAATCTCCTCAACTATAATGAACTATTTATAACCAAAGTATAAATATAAATATGCATGCCAAATTATGTAGTAATTTTATGGTTTTCTATTCTACTTATTCTTCTTTTATAGTGACCCTGCTGTGTCTCTAGGGGTCATGCCAAAGAAATTAATAGTTCTTGGACATTTTAATTTTTGTTTGTTGTTATTTTATTTAAATGGAAAGCTTAAGTTTCACAGTGGACTTAAACAAAATTTCTAAGTAACTATCATTTCTCATCATTTAATTTGACAAAGTTAATGACAAGAATGTAATATGCACAGAAAACCTTACATGTAGAAGAAAATGTATAGTTATGACATTTATGTATACAATATAGGTAAATGTGATACAATTATACACAAAAATCCAAAGTAATGTTAATTAGACTGATTTGAAAGACAATGCTAAAACTGAAACAAAAAACTCATGTTATTTTAATAATAATATATAAGAAAAGCCATATGACAATTGTCATTAGACTTTTTTATGATTTTTGTAAGAACATTTTCTCTTCATGTGGAACTGTTGTTAAAAGAGATAAATAATGGCACTCATTTATGGCATCACTGACTCAATAGACATGAGTCAGAGCAAGCTCTAGGAGATGGTAAAGGACAGGGAAGCTTGGCATGCTGCAGTCCATGGGGCTGCAAAAGGTCATATAATGTTAAGTTGAACAACAACACAATACTTGTCTCTATAATTACCTTCAGTGGAAAAGAAAGAGTGGCTTTATAAAAAACAAGTATTCATTGATTTATTCATACAAAAATTATTAATGAGTGCCTGTGTCATTTCAGTCACACATCTACACATTGTAGATATAGCTAAGAAAGACACAAAGGAGAGCCAAGAAAGACTGGTATTCCAGAGGAAAAGTCAAGAAATATTTTATGGTGGGACTTAGCACAGAGGAGGTTATTGGTGACTTTGATAACAAAGATGTTAAGGGAATAGGGGTGACAGGAAATGACTAGGGAGAGCTGAGGAATTGAAGATCAGGAATTAGAAAAAAATAAATATTGACAACTCCTTTGAAGATTTCATTGTAAGGAGAGTGCCTTGGTCAGTTTTAGCTGCTTTAACGAAGAATCATGGATGAGCAACAAAAATCTGTCTCACAGTCTTGGAAGCTGGAAGTCTGAAATCAGGGTGCTAATGTGGCTAAATTCTGCTGAGAGTTCTTTTCTTTGTTGCAGACTACTGAATTTTTGTTGTATCATATGACAGTAAAACACAACAGAGCTTTCTGGTCTCTTTTTATAAGGACACTAATGCCATCATAAGGACCTCATGACTTAATCACCTGAAAGACCCACTTCTGAATGCCATCATGTGGGAATTAGATTTTAACATAAGAATCTTGGGAGAACTCATTCAGTCCTAACAGTGAGATAGGAAAGGACAGTATCAGCAGAAGGATATAAGATCACGGAGAGTTGGATGGTTGGTTTTAAGATGGGAGCTGTTAAAGCATGATTTATCTTTAAGCTATGATTCAGATATGAGGGCAAAGGCAATGATACAATAGATAGTCCATAACTGTAGGAGCAAAAAGTCTTGAGTTTGTTTTTAAGAAACAAATCATACATGAGTGTGAGTGCTGATTTCATCTGGAGTACAGATAGAGTATGTGGGCACTAATGGAAGTTCATTCACTGATTTGGTGTTTGAGGAGGATCTCTGATTGTATCTTTTTTATTTTTAATAATGGCATCATCTGAGAATGAATGAAGCTAATGAATGAATAAGTGACATAATGAATAAATTCTAAATTAGGGATGAGTGTCAAAAATGCACTAAATTTTAAAAAGTACTGATTAAACTTCTATAAGATGAAATATGTATAAAGTACTGTTAGACACAAAGCAAGAATATTATTGATTGAATTAAAACCTAAGACTTCTGTAAACATAAAAGGCTTCCTCTATGTAGAATTCAATTGAAAGTTCAAATAACTAGTTTATTAGTCTGTGATAAGTAATGATAGTCACAATGTTCACAGTGCTGATTGACTCTAACATATTGCAAGATTCTCAAGAGCTTTCTAAGTCAATAAGGAGAATTCTGTATAATTTAACTGTTGCTCATTGTATCTTATCATATTTTAAAATGTGTTAAATACAGAACTACAAATTCTCTGTGGTTTAAGGCTGCAGAAAAGTCCCTCTGGGAAATTTGGTATTCAGAAATAAAGCTTGATCACTCCTGTTAATTTTTAGTTGTCTCCCAGGAGATGGTGAATGTCAAACAAGGCAAGGAATTCAGTTTTAAATTTCTGAATCCCTTAATTTACATTTTAGTAATGAATTACATTATTAAATTTATAACAATTTAATAATGTAAAAATTTATATAATTTGAAAGAAAACTTTTTGTTGATTAAAAAATTAGAAATAAGGAACAAAAGAAGAAAAAATACTCTGAGCACTGACAACAAGACAATTTTGCTTACATCTGTATGATAGTAATGTTGGAATATAGTGTCTATGTATGGCTTATCTTACACCTATGATTAATTTCTATTCAATTGACATAGTAGTTGGTAAAACTTTGTAATTCTTAGAAAGACCCACATACTAATGGTCATTGAGAAGTTTATCTCTGCTATCTTAACTTTTCTGCTCCTAACAAAGACCCTCTTGACAGTGGTCTTACTGTCAAGGCAGAATGAGCATATAGCAGGTAGTAATTTATAACAAAATGAACATTAATGAAGGAAAAAATAGAAAAACATAACCAAAATTTAGTAACATATGATTTTATAAGTGAGGCTATAATGCTTATGTTGCATAGAATGATTTTAATTAGAATATCGTTGTTGTTTAACTAAGTTGTGTCCCACTTTTTTACAGACCCCATGGACTGTAGCCTACCAGACTCCACTGTCCATGGGATTTCCCAGACAAAAATATTGGGATGGTTTGCCATTTTCATCTCAAGAGGATCTTCCCAATCCAGGGGTCAAACCCACTCTCCTGCATTGCAGGTGTAATCTACCAGGGAAGGCCTTAGAATATGGTATAGTTGAATAAACACCAAGCACCTTTTGAATATTGATTCTGCTACTAAATATTTCCAGACATTGAGTGAATCATTTAATTTCTCTTAAAATAAGTTTCATCATATCAAAAATTTAATGATATCTAACATAATTTCAGTCAGTTCAGTCAGTCAGTGAATCCGATTCTTTGTGACTCTATGGACTACAGCATGCGAGCCTTTCCTGTCCATCATCAACTCCTGGAGCTTACTCAAACCCATGTCTATCGAGTCAGTGATGATATCCAACTATCTCATCCTTTGTCGTCCCCTTCTTCTGCCTTCAATATTTCCCAGCAACAGGGTCTTTTTCACTGCATCAGTACTTTGCATCAAGTGGCCAAAGTATTGGAGCTTCAGCTTCAGCATCAATCCTTCCAATGAATATTCAGAACTGATTTCCTTTAGGATGGACTGGTTGGATGTCCAAGGGACTCTCAAGAGTCTTTTCCATTACCACAATCCAAAAACATCAATTCTTCAGTGCTCAGCTTTCTTTATGATCCCATCCATGTATGACTACTGGAAAAACCATAGTTATACAGTCCTTTGTCAGCAAAGTAATGTCTCTGTTTATTATTATAATTTTTATTATAAATTTATTTATTTTAATTGGATGTTAATTACTTTACAATATTGTATTGGTTTTGCCATACATCAACATGAATCTACCACAGGTATACACGTGTTCCCTATCCTGAACCCCCCTCCCCCTTCCCTCCCCATACCATCCCTCTGGGTCGTCTCAGTGCACCAGCCCCAAGCATCCAGTATCATGCATCGAACCTGGACTGGCAATTCATTTCATATATGAAATTATACATGTTTCAATGCCATTCTCCCAAATTATCCCACCGTCTCCCTCTCCCACAGAGTCCAAAAGACTGTTTTATATATCTGTGTCTCTTTTGCTGTCTCACATACAGGGTTATCGTTACCATCTTTCTAAATTCCATATATATGCATTAGTATACTGTATTGGTGTTTTTCTGTCTGGCTTACTTCACTCTGTTTTTTAATATACTGTTTAGGTTGGCCATAGCTTTTCTTCCAAGGAGCTATGGAGCTTTTAATTTCATGGCTGCAGTCACCAGCTACAGAGATTTGGAGCCCAAGAAAATAAAGTGTGTTACTGTTTCCATTGTTTCTCCATCTATTTGCCATGAAGTGATGGGACCAGATGCCATGATCTTATTTTTCCTGAATGTTGAGTTTTAAGCCAGATCTTTCACTCTCTTTTTTCACTTTCATCAAGAGTGAAAGAGTGTATTTTATATATCACTTACCTTTAGTCTCAGAAACTTCATTTAGCAGTTTTTGTAGTTTAGTTTTTATGAGAATAAAGTCTCTCAGCATATATTTACTTGAAAATGTCTCAATTTTTTCTTAAATTTTGCAGTATAGTTAAACTGGATAGGTAATTCTAGATTTATGTGTGTGTGTGTATATATACATATATTTCAAAACTTTAAAAGAATTACACTGTTGTCTTTTTTCCTTCACTTACTCTGATCAGAATTGAGCTAGCATTATTATCAATATTATCCTGTAAATAAAATATTTGTTGTTGTTGCTGTTGTTGGCATCTTTCCAAGTTTCACTCATATTTGGTGTTCTGCAGTTTGATTATGATGAGACTGAATGTGGGTTTGTTTGTATTTATCAAGCTTTGAGTTCTCTGAGTTTCTTAGATTTATAAATTATATGTTCTTTCAGCATTTCTGTAAGCATTGCTATTTTTTATTTTCCTTTCTTTATCCTATTCTTATAGACAAAATTTTTTATTCTGTTTCTCTGTTTTATATATTAGATAAATTTCATTCTACAATCTTTATATTTCCTCTCTCTTTGTCTCTCTTCACCAACTTCAAAGTTCTCTAAAGCTTGCAAATTCTTAAATTCAGATATTGTATTTCCTGTCTCAGAATTTCCAGTTACTGTTTATAATTTGTATTTCACTGTTGAAATTATCCATCAGTTTGGTTATTATGACCAGATTTTCCTTCAATTCCTTGAACATTTTGTGTTAGCTACTTTAAATTCCTTGTTATTCATCTAAACTCTGTTTAATTTAAGTGTATGCTTCTGTGTGCTGCTTATTCTCTTGAATGTGGGCTAGATATTCCCATTCCCATTAATTAATTTTTACTGTTGTCTGAATGATTTATTTTAGATACACTAGTTCCTGTTACTTTCCCCTGGAAGTTTTGCATTCTAGATGACAGTTATGTAACTTACTGATTAACTTGCAATCTTTAAGTCTTGGTTGTATGATTTCTTAGAACAGATCTGTATTTGTTTTGCCTATAGTCTCAGAGTGAATTCCTTAAACCTAAGAAAAAGGTTTCATCATTCTTAGATTTCAGTAGAAAACCCATGTGTTTACCAAACATCTAAAATATACCAGTATTAACTAGATGTTTTCTATAGGACTTCTTTTATTAAATATATTAAAAAATTTTTTTTATTTTTATTTTTTTTTACTTTATTTTACTTTAAAATTCTCTATTGGCTTTGTTTATTTTAATTGCAAGCTAATTACTTTAAAATATTGTATTGGTTCTGCCACCATCAACATGAATCTGCCATGGGCATATAAGTGTTCCCCATCCTGAACCCCCTTCCCACTGGGGTTCAGGANTAAAATTCTCTATTGGCTTTGTTTATTTTAATTGCAAGCTAATTACTTTAAAATATTGTATTGGTTCTGCCACCATCAACATGAATCTGCCATGGGCATATAAGTGTTCCCCATCCTGAACCCCCTTCCCACTGGGGTTCAGGATGGGGAACACATCTATTGGACTTCTTATAGTCTTCCTTATCCATGCATACTTTCTGAGCATTTTATATACTTGTTTTGTGGGTTTCTCTCTGTGTGTCCTTCTCTTTCAGTTTGTTTTATTCCTTCAGTTGCCAGCAGTCTGGAAGCTCTAAACTTTATCTTGTGATAACCTCAATCTAATAAGTCTGTGACTATTCCCTGAATTTTAGCTACTCCATGACCTTCAGATGCGGGGACCATCTCAGGGGGAAATCTGTATAAATATAGATCTAATCCAATCCAATTCCTTTTTTTTAACAGTCAAATTCATTTGAATTTCTGTCTAATTTTGTTTATTCTAGAGTGCTTTTTATGCTTTGTTCAAAAGTTATATATACTTATGATCTGCCCAAAGCAAATTAAAAACTACTCTACCAATACCAGTCTTTCTATTATATCATAATGATTAATGGTATCCATATTGTCATTAGTATTGACTAGCACATGCTAAAGTTTAAAGATTCAATCTGTAAAGTAATATATATTATATGGAAATTTTATTTAAAAAATGTAAGGTGCTACCTAATATGCATTGGTATACTTTAGGTTATAATACATATGCTAAGTGGTTTAAAGTAAATGCATTTTCATTTAAATAAAATTTAGCTTACTAATACAAATAAGGTTCCTCAAGCAAGCATACCATTAGGAGAAACTAATAGCATATAATGGAGGTGATTTTGCTTTCAGGTATTCATTCATTTGTATAAGTTAAAATGATTTTCCAATTTTAAGTATTTAAATATGACCATTACATACAACATGAAGTAAACTTTGAGAATTCATGAAATGTGAACTCAATGTTGTCTCTGATTACATAGGCTAAACAAAATGTAGCTAGATGAGGGAAAGAAAATCTGTGACCAAAAGTTCATGGTGATAAAATTGTCTTGAAACTTCAGAAACCGTCAAGAAAAGAGAATTTTAAAATCAGAATTGTGAGGAAATTTTGAAGTGGAATATATTGGCCAGCAAAAAGTATAATGTATAGTTGTTAATGGTAGTATTTCAAACAATTTAAAGTTTTTATTTTCCTAAATATATTTTTACTCTAAGTAATTTAACTCATTACTTCATGACAAATAGAAGAGGACAAGGTGGAATTAGTGACAGATTTCCCCTTCTTGGGCTCTAAAATCACTGCGGATGGTGACAGCAGTCATGAAATCTGAAGATGATTGTTTCTTGGTAGGAAGGCAATGAGAAACCTACACAGTGTATTGAAAAGCAGAGATATTACTCTGCCGACCAAGGTCCGTATAGTCAAGGCTATGGTTTTCCCAGTGATCGTGTATGTTTGTGAGAGCTGGACTGTAAAGAAGGCAGAACGCCAAAGAATTCATGCCTTCAAACTATGGTGATGGAGAAGTCTCCTGAAAAGTCCCTTGGATATTAAAGAAATCAAACCAGCCAATCTTAAGGAAAATCAACCCTGAATACTTGTTGGAAGAACTGATGCTGAAGCTGAAGCTGAAGCTTCAGTATTTTGGTCATCTGATGTAAACAGTCAACACATTGAAAAGTCCCTAATGCTAGAAAAGGTTGAGGGCAGAAGGAGAAAGAGTTATAGGATGAGATAGCTGGATGGTATCACCGATGCAGTGGACATGAGCTTGGGCAAACTTCAGGAGATAGTGAGGGACAGGAAAGCCTGGTGTGCTGCTGTCCATGGATCACAAAGAGTCATACACAAATGGGTGACAAAAACAACATTTTAGCCCTACAGTTACTTATAAGTTATTTCAATATTCTGAATACTCCAAGATTATTATTTCAGCATTCCATGATATTTCTTTACTTGCGGTCTTCAGTATCTCCTAGGTCAACCACTGTAAGGTATTGTCTACATTCAGATTGCATTTACTGGCTCCCCAGAGTAGATATTTTTTCATTCTGAGCCAAACAAACTGATTTAATTTCCCAATCTCATTGATAGAATCAACTGTATAATATCATTTTTCTTATTTTATAATGTGAGATTGCAAGACATAGAGCTGTACCTTCACAGTTTGTTGTTGAATGCAAATATAGAATGCGTTCTAATCTTGCACATCATATCTAGAGCATTGTACCATTATACAAATAATCACCTCCTATTGAGCTTGGAAATGGGAGCATCTTACAGCAAGCAATATCTATCCTGGATTGCTGTGAAGTTCATTCGCTCTTTACCCAAAGCTTTGCAGCAACCCAAGCTGCAAGTATAAAAAATATAACTCTTCTATCAATTTTTTTCCCCCTGTGCTCTGTCTACTTTGCCATTTTGACAGCCAAAGTCCCACAAAAGATTTAAGAGGAAGAATTTAAAAAGATTTCAGGGGAATTGTGTCTCCCTCCTCTTTCTCTAAGCACCTTTTATTGTATATCTGGGGCTTTGGATATTTTATTCTGTAAACTTCTTTCAAACATTCCTTTCTGAGTTGTACTCTGCTACATGCTGTCATTTGACTCTTCTATACTAAACAGGCAGAAAATAGTTCCTGGCTGTTTGTGGTATAGTATCAACCTTTTGTTTAAATACTCACATGTCTAAGTATAGCAGCCAAAGTTCATTGCTTGTATATTTCTAGATCACACACATGTTTAATTTTTGCATTCAATATATGAAATTGGAGCTGAAAAAAGAAAATAGTGGGAATGTTTTCAGGGTCAGAGTTGGACTGGCAATGATTTATCGAAGACAAAATAAAGTGTCTGGATACTGGGTGCATTTTTTTAAAATTTTTGCCTACTGAAATTTATCAAAGATAATTAACATGGAACTAAATCAAGATTATTGTTCAGCAAACACACATTTCGGGTCTAGTGTGTGCCAGGAACTCAGATAGATACTGAATAAAAAGTTGTCATAATAGCATATCTTGAACATATCTAGATATTAATTTCCAATGTGATTTACAAGTTTGAATTATAGAATAAGAAAACAATCCTCTGCTATTCTGACAAGACACACCCTGTTGTGTCTTTCTTCCTCAAGGATCTGTTGTCCTGAGTATGACAGCTGAAGTTTCCAACATAAACACCATCCATCCACTTTTAGCCTTTCAACTTGTCAAGGGATATGTTTGTTGATCTATAAAAGTTTATTCTTAAACTTTAATAACTCATTTAAAAACTCATTTTACCTATTTTTCCTATGCTAGTTCTTCTAATGTTTTTAAAGCTCTTTTGTCTTTTATAGTATACATAGGGAGTCATAAGTGAATAGAATAGGCCTAAGATTAGGGAACTGCCTAAGATTAGGGAACTGAAGTTAATTCATTTCCCCTTGAAACTGGCTCTGCAATAAGTCATTAGGGAATAGTAAATTCCTTAATGACATCATCAAATATTAAATCAGAACACAAAGAAAGTGAGAATTTTAAAAAATATTTCAGAGTCCAAAAATTTCAAAAACAAAATAAAACAAAAGAGCAGACAGGTTGAAAAATCACTATTACCAAACTAGGGGGACAAAAAATAAGTTTAGTACTAAGAAAACATCAGAACTATTTTGCTTAATGTACGTCAAAATGATTTTTTTTTCTTCCTGAACAAATACATTAGCTATGCCACCCATTACTTAAACAATTTGAAAGAAGCTCACAATAGATAAGGAGATGGAAATGGGTGGATAATCTCATCCAGAGGAGAAATCTACAATATAACTCTTCTAATTTCACATAATACTTCATAGAAAAGACACAACAGAAAAATCATAATCATATCATTGCCTCTTTACTGGGCTGTACTTTACATACACCTCAACAAATTGATTTTTATAGCATCAGTGCAGTGTTTCCAACAGATAATTTTATGGTGTAAGTTTTATAAATGTTCTTCTTAAAACAGAAGTCAACTTAAACACTTAAAATAGTCAACTTAAGGCAAGTTGACTAGAATACGGATCATACATATCAGGGTTGTTAGGAAAGCGAAGGTGATTTTTATATCTGTATATATATCAATTAAAAAAGAAAACAGAACTTGAAGAGACAGAAAATCTATGACTAGAGCAATGATATTCAAAACTTGCTTTTAGGACTGTCTTATNCATATCAGGGTTGTTAGGAAAGCGAAGGTGATTTTTATATCTGTATATATATCAATTAAAAAAGAAAACAGAACTTGAAGAGACAGAAAATCTATGACTAGAGCAATGATATTCAAAACTTGCTTTTAGGACTGTCTTATTGCATTAAAAAATTGTTGAGTACCACAAAAAACTTGTATTCAGATGAGTTATATCTACCAATATTTATTAGGTTGGAAGTTAAAAATCAAAAGTTAAAGAATGAATAATAGTAATTTTACTATGATAGCATAAAAAATTCCTTAGATAACTACAACCTTCAAAAAGTAAATTGATTTTTGAATAGTTTTGCAAGTCTTTTTAATATATGGTAGAGTAGAATATAATATTTCTCTATATATCTCTGAATTCAACCTACAATATTATTTTGGTTGAATAACATGAAGAAAATCTGGCTTTACCAGGATTTATAAATGGAAAGGGAAAAAATGTTTCAATACTTTTTTACTTGTTTTGGAATATTCTTTGATTCTACATCAAAACTCAGCATAGGTAATTTCTTAGAAATCAGTAAATAATATTAAATAATATCAATGAAATGTACATTCTTACCTTAAAGATTATCATCTCTTTTGAACTTTACTTGGATCATTTCTCTATGCATTGTTTTATAACATCATATTATGGCCACTTGGAAAATATTTGTCTACTGAGTTATAAAAAATTTCTATTAACTCATTATAGAAATATATAAAACTATATTTTATTTAAAATATGTATTTATTATTTATTTATATAATTATTATATATTATTATATGTAATTTTTATGTACTTATATAGAGCTTCTCTGATGGCTCAGATGATAAAGAATCTGCCTGCAATGAAGGAAATCAGGATTTGATCCCTGAGTCAGGAAGATCCCCTAAAGAAGGGAATGGCTACCCACTCCAGTAGACTTCCCTGGGGGCTTAGACAGTAAAGCATCTGCACACAATGCGGGAGACCCAGGATCAACCCCTGGGTTGGGAAGATCCTGTGGAGAAGGAAATGGAAACCCATTCTAGTAATCTTGCCTGGAAAATTCCATGGACTGAAGAGCTTGATAGGCTACAGTCCACGGGGTCACAAAGAGTTGGATATGACTGAGCAACTTCACTTTCACTTTACCCACTTCAGTATTCATATAATTATAATTTATAGTTATATAATTGTTATAAATATAATTTATACATAGTAGAATATTATAACTTATAATACTAAAGAGCCTCTTGATGAAAGTGAAAGAGGAGAGTGAAAAAGTTGGATTTAAATTCAACATTCAGAAAATTAAGATCACGGTGTCCAGTCCCATCACTTCATGGCAAATAGATGGGGAAACAACAGAAACAGTGACAGACTTTATTTTAGGGGGCTCCAAAATCATTGCTGAAGGTAACTGAATCCATGAAATTAAAAGACACTTGCTCCTTGGAAGAAAAGCTATGATCAACCTAGACAGCATATTAAAAAGCAGAGACATTACTTTGCCAATAAAGGTCCATCTAGTCAAAGATATGGTTTTTCCAGTAGTCATGTAAGGATGTGAGAGTTGGGCTATAGAACAGCTGAGTACTGAAGAACTGATGCTTTTGAACTGTGGTGTTGGAGAAGACTCTTGAGAGTCCCTTGGACAGCAAGTAGATCCAGCAGTCCATCCTAAAGGAAATCAGTCTTGAACATTCCTTGGAAGGACAGATGCTGAAGTTGAAACTCCAATAATTTGGCCACCTGATGCGAAGAGCTGACTCATTGGAAAATACCCTGATACTGGGAAAGATTAAAGGCAGGAGGAGAGGGGACGACAGAAGATGAGATGGTTGGATGATATCAGCGACTTGATAATCTTGAGTTGAGTAAGCTCCAGGAGTTGGTGATGATCAGGGAAGCTTGGCATGCTTCAGTCTTTGAGGTCGCAAAAAGTTGGACATGACTGAGCAACTGAGCTGAACTGATGAATATAATTATAGATTTTATTTAAATTATATATTTTATTTGAACATGATTTGATACATTTTATAATTTATATAAATTGGAAAATTCATTATATAAATCATATATCAAAATATAATCTTTCTTAATATTACCTCTGATTATGTCAGAAGATTCTTTACTTCCTCAGAGGTTTTAAGTTCATAGAAGTGGGTGGGCATTTTCCCAGCTTCAACTTTTTGCTTGAATTCTTGACAGCATACCTGTCATTTGCTTTCCTGGGCATGACAGGCTGAGTTTGTTTATGTTTGAGAAAATGTCTTCCATGCACCCAAGTCTCAATACTCATAGACTGTGTGTCAGACAGCCTTACAAATGACAATGGTGTTTTATGAAAAAATGCATTTGCTTTTGGTTCAGTGACACAAGGAAACAAATTTTTATGCAAGTTTTCTGTGAGATAATAATTGTATTTAAATATATAATAGAAATGTTTTTTGTGTATTTCTCATATCATTGAACAGAAAATTTAAAAGATACCCATACTCAAGGGCTGCTGCTGCTGCTGCTGCTGCTGAGTCACTTCAGTCATGTCCAACTCTGTGCGATCTCATAGATGGCAGCCCACCAAGCTCCAATATACCTGAGATTCTCCAGGCAAGAACACTGGAGTGGATTGCCATTGCCTTCTCCAATGCATGAAAGCGAAAAGTGTAAGTGAAGTCTCTCAGTTGTGTCTGACTCTTCACGACCCCATGGACTGCAGCCTACCAGGCTCCTCCGTCCATTGGATTTTCCAGGCAAGAATACTGGAGTGGGTTGCCATTGCCTTCTCCGACTCAAGGGCTGAGACTTAATAAATCAATATATTCACTGCTTCCTCACGGACATTCTTAGTTGAGATTTGCATTTTTTTAATCACATGTGCATGGTATTGAAGAATGCTTAACTGTTCATAAAGGCTTGAATTAGTCCTCTGATTTATGTTAAGATGCCACCACTTTTACCCACCTAAAGAGTAGGACTGAGCAACTACCGTTTTTGTTTTTGATTTTCCACCATCATTGTAATGTCAATACATTGAAGTGATAAATAATTTCTTATTATTGTCATTGAAAGAATTTCAGTCTTAACTACCTCCTGAAATAGTATAAGGCATACCTAAGATTCTCTAAATCATACTCTAAGAAATTGCTGCTTTAGAGCAGGAAAACAGAAAAAATGATTCAGCTGTCTAGCTGAATCATCTTTTTATTCTGAAAACTAGTGTTGAAGTCTTTGAGAATAATTGGGACATAATAAGGCTAAAAGGCATGTGATTCCAATAAGGAAATCAACTGTGTGTATTCCTGGAATTGGAAATGTCAACAGGAAATTAACCTGCTTCCTGAAGAGTCCAAACTCTTTCTAGAATATTTTCTTCATGAATCTTCTGCAATAAGAGTTGCTGTAAAAATAAATACAGACTCTGTTAACCTGTACAAAAGAAGGTAAACGGCTGCTTTTTCCTTTGGGACTTTTCTGTATATTTTTATGATTTCCTATTTTGCAAATTTAAATGCAAATTTCTTAACCAGCATTTATATAATAGATGTTAAGGTGCTGAATGAGAAATGATTAAAATTAAACAACAATGTTGTTTCACTATGAGAATAATGACCATAAATGCCAGAATACTCAACAAGTCTGGTTTATGACAGATTTTGGCATAACTATTAAGAGCATTCTATTACATTCTCAAAAGTGTCTCAGAATGTATAATTTTGATTTTTGTTTGTTTATTTTTATTTTTACTGATTTTTATTGGCGTATAGTTGGGTTTCCCTAATAGTTTAGTTGGTAAATACACCTGCAATTCAGGAGACCCCAATTTGATTCCTGGGTTTGGAAGATCCACTGGAGAAAGGAATAGGCTACCCTCTCCAGTATTCTTGGGCTTCCCTTGTGGCTCAGTTGGTAAAAATCCACCCAAAAGGCAAGAAACCTGGGTCTCAGAGTGCATGATTTTGATTTTTTGTTTGTTTTTATTTTTACTGATTTTTATTGGCATATAGTTGCTTTACAGTGTTGCATTAGTTTCTACTGCACAATAAAATTAATTAAACTGTACAGAGAATCGGTCATGCACATACATAGATCCCCTCTTTTTAAAAATTTCATTCCGAATTACTTCACCACAGATCACAAAATTCCCTGAGCCATATAGCAGGTTCTCATTAGTTATCTATTTTATATATAATATCAATAGTGTATATATGTCAATCCCAACCTCCCAATTCATCCCACCCCATCCCCCATTTCCCTCACCTATGATGTCCCTACTTTTGTCGTCTGCCTCTGTGTCTTTATTTCTGCTTTGTAAATAAGATAGTCTGTGCCAATTTTTCAGATTTCACATATCTGCATTAATATACAGTATGTGTTTTTCTCTTTCTGACTTCACTCTTTATGACAGTCTCTATGTCCATCCACATGACAGTCTCTATGTCCATCCACATCTCTACAAATGACCTAATATCAATCCTTTTTTTAAGCTAAGTATGATTTTTTTGTATATATTTGCCATGTCTTCATTATCAATTCCTCTCTCTGTTGATGAACATTTAGCCTGTCTCCATGTCCTATCTATTGTAAATAGTGCTGCAGTGGACATTAGGGTGCACATGTCTATTCGAATTATAGTTTTCTTGGGGTATATGCCCACTATTGGGATTGCTGGGTCATATGGTAGTTGTATTTTTGTTTTTATAAGAATTTCATTTTTGTTATCCATAGTGGCTGTATCAATTTACATTCCTACCAACAGTGCAAGAAAGTTCCTTTTTGTCCACACTCTCTCTAGCATATAATGTTTGTAGATTTTTAAATCATGGCCATTCTGACCAGTGTGAGGTGATGCCTCATTGTAGTTTTGACTTGTATTTCCAGAGTGCACAGTTAATTATATGGTCACCTTATCTATAAAAGATCCCTGAAATTATTTTACACATGCCCAAGGCTTTAGCATTTTCTTTCTGTTACCTTCTGGAGGAAGTTAATTTCAGTAGAATATAAGCTAGACCAATTGTGATAATCACAAATAATATCAGAAACATAATTTCTAAAATAAATGGCACATAAACATTTCTTTTAATGGTGAGTAGTTCTCTTAATAAATTAAGCCTGAAATAATTTTCAGTTGACAAAATCTGAAAAATCAATCAGAAATTTTAGAGAGGAGGGAGTGATAAAGTGAGCATATTTCTTAAATCATCAAAACACAACAGAACTTATTGGTCAGCAGTTACTAAAATAATACTTTGAGACAAACCACCCCAATTTGCAGTGGCTTACAAAAGCAAATATTTACTTCTCTTGCTCAGAGTTTTGTGAATCAGCAGAATTACCTTTCCTTTAATCTGCAGATCTATCAGACTCACTTACAAGGTAAAGGTTGGATCAGATGGTTCCACATCTTTCTCACTCTTTTTTGACCTAGAGGATACCTGGGGCATGTTCTTATGAGTTATAGCAGAAGACTGAGAACCAAGTCAAGCAAGTGCAGTTTAGTTTTTCAACAAATGTACTAAACTTCACTGGCCAAGCATGTCCTATAGGATAGTCTTATCACACTGGGGCAGGAAAATCATACACCCTCCACAGTGGGATGGCACTGAAAATTTACACAGCAAAGTCTGTGGATATATACTTTACTAAAGAAAAGTGAATAACCTAGAATTCTTCTTTTAACTCAAAATAATTGTCTCATAAGAATGAAAGGTTTGCAAGCATGAAAAAGGACATGGTGCCAAGGGCTGAGGAAAAGTATCCCAAGTCCTTTGTTCTGAGTTAAATTGTGGTTCTCTAAAAGGTTTGTTGAAGTCTTAGTCCCTGGAACCTGGAAATGTGATCTTATTTGGAAATAGCATCTTTGCAGATGTAGTTAAGCTAAGGTCATTAGGGTGTGTCCTAATCTATTATGACTCCTGTCCCTACAAGAAGTAGAAAATGCCAAATGGAGACAGAGACAAAGTGGAGGTAAGGCCACATGATGACAGAGGTAGAAATTGAAGCACTGCTGGGGCAAGCCAGGAAATAAAAAGATTTTTGCAATGCACCAGAATCTAGAATAGGTAAGACAGGATTCTCTGCTATAGGTTTAGGAGGGAGCCTGGCCTTAACAACACCTTGATTTTGAGCTTTGATCTTCCCAGAGATGTGAGACAATACATTTCTATTGTTTCAAACCACACCATTTGTGGTAGTATGTTATGGCTTTCCTAAGAAAATAATATATCCTATAAAACCCAGCCACCCTGACATGGTCTGATGAGGAGATAAATATACTGGGTAGGCCTGTAGTTAGTGTCCAGGTGCTATTCAGGTAAAATAAAGAAACTGCAATTCTGGACCCCAAAGAACTGGGAGTGAGTCAAAGATAGACAATGAGTTAAGATGCCTGGCATACAAATGCCTCTACTTGAAATGATAGGGCTGCCTTAAACCAGAAATGTATCTTTAACCTTGAAGCAACAGGATATAATTGCTAACCAAGGTGTCTAGAATGTGTGGCAGAGTAACAAGAGTGATGAATAGCATTGGTGTCTGTGATATAGCAACCTTTCACCAAATTCCAGTGGAATTTAGCGACAGTAATTGTTAAAAGCGTTACCAGATGCAGAAATGAAAACTTCCCAAGTCCTGTCTTCCCTTTCATCTCACCAGTTGCCAAGTGGCAAAAGGTACTGTGGACAGCTGGCATTTCTTCAGACAGATCTTTTCAGAGAGTTGGTTTTTGGATAAATCCTTTCTCTACACACTCTTGCTTATATTTATTCTGATAATGGATACAGGTGATACGTTTTTACACTTATATTTTTCTTACTAATTTACTTTAAGACTTATTAGGAATCTGATCTTTAATTTTCAATTTATAGTTAATTCTATAACTTTATGCAACTCTGTGAATGGTAGGCCAGTGATAATACTACTTACAATTTTTTCTCCTCAGATAATATGATTCATAAATTTGGTTTTCTAGGAGACCTATTTAAGAAATGATATCCTAAATCAAGGCAGGAATTAGTGAGAAAAATGTAGCAAGAAGGATAATACAGTATTCTAATGATGTCATTTAAAGCATTACTTTTGTGCTGTCTTTGTTGTGTTCTCAGTTTACACTGATAATAGCCAAGATCATAAGAGCTTTCATGACATTCATCAATCTGCTATCAGTATTTTACTATGGTTAGAAAGTATTTATGGATCAAATTACATCAGTTCCTTATTGATCCAAGTTTGACAAAAGTGCTTCAAAGTTTACAGTTTAAAAACTACCATGAGATTAGGCTGAGTGAAAAATGGTCTTTGAAAGTATAAGATTCAAATGCAATGTATAATAATGAAGTCCTCCTTTCATCTATATTTTAGCAATTTTTTCAGATATTACTATTCTTCTTCAAGTTTTGTGATAAACGCCAGTCTGGCAAACATGAGGACGCTGCCCTTGCATTCAAGGAAACACATGTTCATTTAAAGCATATTTTTATAAACACATTGATAAGCTTTTAGGATAAACACTGTTTACAGATACTGTTGCTATAGTAAACATGAAAGTATCTTTCTGTATTAAAAAGATGGCTTTTTTATTCCAAACTAGTGGTTGTTTGAAAAATCATTTGATCTTTTTCTTAACTACTGCCAAAAAGTTAAGCTTGATATCAACTATGGAAAAAGAAAATTGCTGCATTTGGAAGATAGCAAGCAATCTTAAATGCAGAATGCTATCAAAACTACCTACCAGGTCAATTTGCTAAGTTAATGTTAATGCATTTTGCAGCTGATGCACTCTGGCAGGACAATTCAAGGAGCATAACTATTCAAAATCATACATTTGATAGAAAAATTCAAAGTAGACAACTGACAACATCTGTTCTAAAAACATTCGTGGCTAAAATCTTATCCTCCATGCTCTGTGGTGCAGAACTCTGGAAATCAATTATGTATGTGAGTGCTTGGAGAGAAGTAAGTATTTTCCCATCTTTAGGAAAAACAAAAAATTACCCTGCCAGGAGGCATTCTTTTATAGGTAGGGTGGTCCCTCTCTTGAGCAAGAATATAAGTTATACTTATCAAGTCGCTTAAAAAATGTTTGCCTTGACCTAGTATGCCACCTGATATGAAGAGCTGACTCATTGGAAAAGACCCTGATGCTAGGAAAGATTGAGGGCAGGAGAAGGGAATGACAGAGGATGAGATAGATGAATGGTATCACCAACTCAGTGGAATGAGTTTGAATGAACTCTGGGAATGGTGAAGGACAGAAAGTCTGGAGTGCTGCAGCCAATGGGGTTGCAAAGAGTTGGATGTGACCGAGCGACTGAATAACAAAGTATGTGTATTATATAGTTCTGTTTACAATTGGGTGCAAATAACAGGTGCATTGTAGAAGTTTGCAAGATAGCTTAATTTGAAATATCATTCATCATCTCTCAAAACGTGACTAACATTGTAACTAATATTCATAAGAGGTATGTATGGTTGTGAGACAATTTGTTAAAAAAATAATATTTGATTATCACAGGTGTGTAACTCAGACAAATGAAGCCATGTATAGAAAGAAAGAAGAAAGCCATTAAATATCTTTAATATGTCTAAATATAGACATAACTCATATTCAAAGTACATTATATGAAATGCTAGGCTGGATGACTCACAAGTTGGAATCGGGATTGCTGGGAGAAATATTAATACCCTCAGATATACAGATACCACTTTAATGGCAGAAAGTGAAGATGGACTAAAGAACCTCTTGATGAAGGTCAAAGAAGAGAGTGAAAAAGCTGGCTTAAAACTCAATATTCAAAGAACAAATATCGTGGCATCTGCTCCTATCACTTTTTGGCAAATAGACAGGGAACAGTGAAAGCAGTCTAAGATTTCATTTTCTTGGGCTCTACAATCAATGCAGATTGTGACTGCAGCCACAAAATTAAAAGACACTTACTCCTTGGAAGAAAAACTATGAGAAACCTAGACAGTGTATAGAAAAACAGAGACATCACTTTGCCAAAAAAGGTACGTATGGTGAAAGCTGTGGTTTTTCCAGTAGTCATGTATGGATATGAGAGCTGGACTGTAAAGAAGGCTGAGTGCTGAAGAATTGATACTTTTGAACTGTGTTGCTGGAGAAGACTCTTGAAAGTCCCTTGGACAGCAAGGAGATCAAAGCAGTCAATCTTAGGGGAAATCAACCCTGAATATACATTGCAAGGACTAGTGCTGAAGCTGAAGCTCCAATGCATTGGCCACCTGATGCATAGAGTTGACTCACTGAAAAAGACCCTGATGCTGGAAAAGATTGAGGGTGGGAGGTGAAGGGGACAGCAAAGGAAGAGATTGTTGGATGGCATAATTGACTCAATGGACGTGAGTCTGAGTGAACTCAGGGAGATAGTGAAAGACAGGGAAGCCTGGCATGCTACAGTTCATGGGGTCACAAAGAGTCAGACATGACTTAGCAACTGAACAACAACAAAAATGTGTAAAATTAAATATTTTTATAGCAATATAAAACATCATTGCAAATAAAATGCAAACTTATGACAAATAAAGCCAATATGGATAATATAACAAAAATTTCTTCTGATTGATGAGAAATAAATATAAGCTTCAGGAGTTGGCAATGAACAGAGAAGCCTGGTGTACTGTAGACCATGGGGTCGCAAAAAGTTGGACACAGCTAAGCGACTGAACTGAACTTAAACATAAAAGAAAAATAGGAAGCTAATAAATATATAATTTAAAATAAGTGCAGAAGCTTTTAATTTTAATTAGATCCCATTTGTTTATTTTTGTTTTTATTTCCAGTATTCTGGGAGGTGGATCATAGAGGATCCTACTGTGATTTATGTCAGAGAGTGTTTTGCCTATGTTCTCCTCTAGAAGTTTTATAGTTTCTGGTCTTACATTTAGGTCTTTAATCCATTTTGAGTTTATTTTTGTGTGTGGTGTTAGAAAGTGATCTAGTTTCATTTTTTTACAAGTGGTTGACCAGTTTTCCCAGCACCACTTATTAAAGAGATTGTCTTTACTCCATTGTNTTGGCCTCAGAGGGAGTAGGAGAGGGCGGGATGATCTGGGAGAATGGCATTGAAGAATATATACTATTATGTAAGAAACGAATCACCAGTCTATGTTTGATACAGGATGCAGGACGCTTGGGGCTGGTGTACGGGGATGATCCAGAGAGACGTTGTGGGGTGGGAGGTGGGAGGGGGATTCGGGATTGGGAGCTTGTGTGCACCTGTGGTGGATTCGTGTCGATGTATGGCAAACCCAATAGAGTATTGTAAAGTTAAATTTAAAAATAAATAAATAAATAAATTTAATTAAAAAAAATAAGTGAAGTGACTTTACCAATAAAATATATAAAAACATGCTCAATCTCAATAAATGTCAAGTAAACAGCAATTAAAATAGTACTGTAATATAATTTTCAACAATAGAGTTAGTGTTTCGAAATGACATTAGCAGCTATTGGCTGATGATTCTGTGACAGAGATAAGTAGCTCTGTTGGGAATATAAATTGTTAAAATCTTTCTGGAAAGCAGTTTGCTAGGAATAGCGTTCTAGCTCTGGTGGCAAGATTTTGTCACTATACTCTGCCTTCCTTTTGCAAAGGAAAATGACTTTATGCAGATATTTATTTGTTGCATAGTCTCTGAAACTTTTAGGACCTTCCCCAAATTTCAATGGCCTGTAATGAAAATATCTTAAAAAATTTTTAAATACATAAACATTCTTACCCAGAAATTCTAGGATGTTAATATCCAAAAAGCTCTACCATTTGTATATATGTATAGGCTTCGCTGGTGGCTCAGAGGTTAAACCGTCTGCCTCCAATGCGGGAGACCTGGGTTCGATCCCTGGGTTGGGAAGATCCCCTGGAGAAGGAAATGGCAATCCACTCCAGTATTCTTGCCTGCAAAATCCCATGGACGGAGAAGCCTAGTAGGTTACAGTCCACGGGGTCGCAAAGAGTCGGACACAACTGAGCGACTTTACCTTACCTTTACCTTACCTTATATTTGTTTACAAATTTACATTCTCACACTCATGTATAAGAATATTTACTGCAAATTGTTCATCAAAGCAAAAATGAGAAAATGAGAAAAATGTATTTCATGTGATATCTATTGAGTAATTGTATAAACATATTTATGTGTGTGTAAACATGTATATATACCTATATGTTTGTGAGTGTCTTTATAAGTAACACCTGTAAGAGTAAATTTTAAAGTACTGAAGCTCTTTAATTTATCTATATGTAGATTGATTTTGCTAATACCTCTATATACACATGTGCTTCCCAAGTGGCTCTGGTGGTAAAGAACCCATCTCCCAGGGCAGGAAATGTAAAGAGACATGGGTTTGGTCCCTGTGTTGGGAAGATCTCCTGGAGGAGCGCATGGCAACCCATTGAACTTTTCTTGCCTGGAAAATCCCTTGGACAGAAGAGGCTGGTGGGCTAGAGTCCATAGGGTCACTAAGAATTGGACACAACTGAAGTGACTTAGCATGTTCACACATACACATACACATATTTACAAATATAGTACCTATGTGTATAATAGAGATTATATAAAGAAATTGTACTATATGCGTTACCAATATCTTCATTTTAATCTCATCTCTTGGATATACTTCTGCCTATTACATATTATTTTTTTAAACTACACGTATAATATAATTTGACATATATGGATCTGGTGCTGATGACTGATCTGTCTCTTAGTAGTATTGTTTTTCCTTGCATTTTAGTGTATCTCATATATTTTTCTTGAGAACTGGACATCATTTGTTAGATAGAAAGAAGTATAGTACATAGATATTGCATCTGGCAATGTTTTCCTTTTGCTATATTTCTAGTTCAGAGTATGTGATCATCTAATTTGGAATTAAGTTAGGTTTGAGTTTTTTTTGCTTTTCTAGTTATTCTCTCTCATTACAATACTGGCTTCAGCTACCTCTGGTGGTACCTTGTGTTCAGTGTGGGAGATGGTTTGCTTGGAGAATATTTTGTTTCCTGATGATTACTCTCCTTTCTGCTCTAAGTTTTCTCATTGTACTAGGCTTCAGATAGTCTCTGTCTTTCACAAATATATTCTATACATTAGAAAAGAGGGAGAGACTTTCTCTACTGCTCTCATGAAACCTCTGTGTCAGATAATCTCTGTATTTTACAGACATAGGTGTGTAGCCTACTGATTCTGATTCTGGGCATACTTCTGAACCTAGCATGTATTTCTTCTTTTCCTCTAGATTTTGGATCTTTTTCTTCTTCCCCTCACACTATGGTAGTGGTGTTAATTGCCCTTCCTTCCATATAATACCACCTTTATGTCTGAAAGCAAGTAGGAACTAAAGAGCCTCTTGGCGAAGGTGAAAGAGGAGAGTGAAAAAGTTGGCTTAAAACTCAGCATTCAGAAATCTAAGATCTTGGCATCTGGTCCCATGACTTCATGGCAAATCAATGGGGAAACAATGGAAACAGTAACAGACTATATTTTCTTAGGCTCCAAAATCAATGTGGATGGTGACTTGCAGCCATGAAATTAGAAGACGCTTTAACAACAAACTATATGTTAAAGTGTTTGTTTTGTAGAGAAGATAGGGGATAAATGCCCAGCTCAGCTTCCTACTGTTTTTGTGAGTCCACTGTCATATTTGTAAATGTCACACTGTTTCTGTGCATGCCTCTTGTTCACATTTTTACTAATAATTATTGAACAAGAAGAAAAATCAACAATCTGATACTATTTATGATGAAAAAAGTAGACATGTTAATCACTGGCTTGTGCTCTACTGCCAGTGAAGCAATTTATGCCCTGTCATTTCTACAAATCCACCTTATAATTTCTAAATTATTTTGGGACTTCCTTTTTAATAAGAATGCAACAGCATGAACTGATGCATGATTGTCTCTTGAAATTATATATTAACTGTGATTATTATTATTATTAGTCATTATGACCTCATTATACAACTGCAAGGCCTAGTAGATCTTGTTATAGATGTGGTATAATGATAATTATATTATTTTTAATATGGTACTGTAAGAGTCAACTCATGTCTATAGCACTGATTAAATGTTAGGTGGCAGTTTTAGACTTACAATATTTATTATGTTTCTATGAACTTAACTTTTTGCTTGACAGAAAAGAGTCACTAAGTCTGACTCAGACAATCCTCTCTTTTTCATATCTTAAATGTGAAAATGGATTTAATCTAATTCCCATCCATCCGACAAAGATCTATATGCAAAGTTGCTGCAGACACTGGAAAATTATTGTATTATTTCTATCACATCTTGAAGAAAACAAGAAAACAAAACCAAACAATGATTTGTAATACTGCAAAATTTGAAGTTGAGAAACATTTGTCAGCAGCATAGAATATTAATTGAAGTATTATCCCCTTTTTAGGGACTAAGTATGGTCAGGAGCCGGTTTAATGATGAGATGAGATGGTACTAGAACCAAAAGATATAATTGAATTGAAATGGAAACTAAGGGCATATTGTTTCCTTCTATGAAAAATAATAAATATCCTTTGTCTTAATTTCCCATTGTCTCCTCCCATCTATAGGTATTCTCCTTACAGGGCCTGATGGACCTCTGATCTTACTTTTCTGTTTTACTATATTGGTATTCACTTAAAATGTTTTGCTCTAAATTCTATTTTCTCTCTTTTCATCACTTAACATGTCATCTTTCTTCCCATAATTCTAAGACAATAATGAATATTATAGTATTATAAGTAGAAATTATCTAATAGTTTATTAATAAATGGAAGAATTCTAAGTTCTTTCTTCGAATATGATTCCTTTCTTTGCTCATAAATATAATAGTTTCCTATTTGTATTATGTCATTGAAGATACTGCAAATATCATGAGAAAAGACCTCTTCTTTCTACAGCTTATCTTGAACCAGTGAAGAATGGCTTCTAGAATGGCACTTTTAGAACTTTATGATCAGTTTCTGCAATTTCAACCTAAAGGTAAGGTCTATTTGTTGTGTTGTTCACTTGCCAAGTTGTGTCCAATTCTTTGTGACCCCATGGTCACAGCATGCCAAGCTTCCCTGTCCTTCACTGTTTCCCAGAGTTTGCTCAAGTTTATGTCCATTGAGTTGGTGATGTTATCCAACCATCTCATCCTCGGTCACCTCCTTCTCCCCCTGCACTTAATTTTTCCCAACATCAGGGTCTTGCTTAAATTTATTCTCTAAGGCTAAGTTACCTTGGTTTGGGGCTATGAGATGTTTGTCTTTGGGAAAATCTCAGTATAAAGAATCATCCTGAAGTGCAGGAGACCAGGGTTCAATCCCTGGGTTCGAAGGATCACCTGGAGAAGGGAATGGCTATCCACTCCAGTATACTCGCATGGGAAATCCCATGGACAGAGAAGCCTGATGGGCTATAGTCCATGGAGTCACAAAGAGTCAGACATCTCTTACTGAAAAAAAAAAAAAAAAGAACTAATAAAAGTACATTTGAATCTAGAGTTTCTTTTCCTTTATTAATTCGTACTGTAGTTGCTTTGCAATGTTTCATTAGTATCTGCTGTACATCAGAAACCTATACATATATCCTCTTTTTTGTAGATTTCTTTCCTATTTAGGTTGTCATAGACTATTGAGTACAGTTCCCTGTGGTATACAGCAGGTTCTCATTAGTTATCTTTTTCATACATAATAGTGTATATATGCCAATCCCACTCTCCCAATTCATTCTGCCCCCTCTTTCCACGTTGATAACTGTAAACTTGTTTTCTAAAACGTAGCGTTTCATTTGACAGCATCAATGAAAGTGAATGTCTCTCAGTCACGTCCAACTCTTACAGTCCATGGGATTCTCCAGAATACTGGAGTGGGTAGCCATCCTCTTCTCCAGGGGATCTTCCCAGCTAGGGATTGAACCCAGGTCTGCTGCATTGCAGGTGGATTCTTTACCAGCTGTGTCACCAAGACGGCCTCAATAGTTAGACTATCCAGGTTCACTATTTTATTCCCTAGTGCCACTATCTCTAGTGCTATAGATGAATCTCAAGATTTTTCAAATTCTTTACATATTGAGATTTCTTTAATACTAGAAAATAACTTTGAGTGTGATTGTATATAAGAAAATTGTTCTTTTATAGCCACTGAGTGATATTGTATACAATGAAAAATATTACTGTACTATTATAATATTATATAACTGGCATGTGGTTTATTAATCAAATGGTACCTAATCATATTTTAAAACTAGAGTACATACATGTGTGAGAGAAATGCTTCCATTCTAGAGACAATGGTTGGTGTACATAATGATGTGTAAAACTCCCTTAAGTAGTGCTAAAACCTTTCAGAAATCTGTAGTACAGAGACTGCTATAGTACAGAGCTAGGAGTTATTTTTAAATAGATAATAATTCTTTTCCATGTTTTCCCTTCTGCACAATGGATAAACTTGTATCTACCCTAAAAATTTCATAAAACGTTGTAAAGATTACCTGGAATAATACATTTACAATAACAGAAAACATGAAACATTCTACAAAAAAGTAAGCAAACTTCTTTATACTCTTTGAATTCATTTTATAAACTATCTTGTGCAGAATTGTTTGCACTGTTTGATGTTGATGAGGAAAAAATCCATTCTAGAATAGCTAGTTTGAAGGTGGAATGTTGTTATTTTAGAGATATTGAGAAGCAGTAAGAGTCTGTTCAATATCTTGTTTTCTACTACTGAAACTGAGCCAAATGCAAAGATCCTTCTGGAAGTCAATGGGAGTTCTGAACACAAGCCAGAGCAAGATGAGAAAATAAAGCAAAATGAGGAACTGGCCTGAAGTCAACTGTTTAAAAAATGAAAGAAAAACTTTCTGATATGTTCCCCTAATGGTAGATAATTATACATTATATTTTAGATGGTTTTCAAAGTGCCTTATTCATTCATTACTCAGTGCACCTTATGATCTTTGAATGAGATCAGAGTATTGAAAGACTTGTCTTTTAAGTTCAATTAACTTTAGTGTGGGAACACAGGTACCGTTGAGAGAGTTAATCCATTGCCTTTCACGGAACTTATATGAGAGGGAAGAGGAGTATTAATAGAAGGAATGCATGAGCCAATTTTCATTTATTATTCTAAAATATTTTATCAGATAGACACTAGGGAAAAATATTATCTTTCTTATGGTCAAACATTTTCTTTCCCAAACTTATATTTTCTTTGAAACCTTGAACTCCTCATACAAGATTATAAGAAAAGAACCTGAAATATACAGCACCAAACCTTAATTTCTACGACATTTTTGGAGTTTGATATTATTATAAGGCAGAAATAATATAAGGAAGAAGATTAACTTCAACTTTCAACTTCATTAGTATTATAGAACTATTTACAAACATTTCCCTGAAAAGCATCTGCCTACAATGCAGGAGACCCAGGTTCTGTCCCTGGGTTCGGAAGATCCTCTAGAGAAGGAAATGGCAACCCACTCCAGTACTCTTGCCTGGAGCATGGTAGGCTACAGTCCATGGGGTTGCAAAGAGTCGGACAAGACTGAGCGACGTCACTTGACTTCATTTCATACCTACTTTTCAGGAGGCATCATATACAAAATTAAGTTTTCAATTCCCCTTTTTAAGTTGTTCCCCAGTTTGAGTCATTTTGTCATTATCCATGAGTTGCAGAAAATGAAAACACTGAATTTACCTTGTCTATGAATCCTAAGAGTGTGCAAGACATCAGATACTCTTCCTGGCTAGAGTTCAGGCATGGTACAAGGAGCTGAAAAGCATGGCACACTGTGGAGAAAAAAACTCTAGATAAAAATAATCTATTCACATGGAAAATTAAATGAATATAAAACTTTTAAACAGAAAGTGAAAAGAATATGAAATAATCATGAAAGCTACTTCTTAAAAACTATGTAAGATAGAAGATATTTCTCTTCATTTCATAATACATGGGAGATATAGATAATGTATTGGAAAGAGAATTCCAGAGGTAGGATTGCTTATACAACAGTGCAAATAACCCAATCTTGATTATTTAAAGCAATTTTCAGTAACATAGATATAAAATTTAAATGCCTTATTCACTTAGTTAACTGAAATATAATGAAAAAGGTAATTCTTGTTTTGCATTGATGTTTCTGATAAAATTAATGTATACTCATAGCAGCAGCAACAATACTGGAAATTTGAAAAAATGGATAAGAGTTAAAAAGGAAGTGATATTTGCCTATAGGTACTGTAACTAGAGAGGAATATGGATAACATTTTAGCATACTTCCTCCTGGTATTTCTAAGCATATGTATTGTATGTACACTTTCCCTCTTATTCTTTGTACTTAAGACATTTTGACTGGTTTCAATAAAATTGCCCAATTATCTTAAGATTCTCTGGTACATTTTTATTACTATCAGATGTCTATAAACCAAAAGCACTTATTTATAATTTAGAAAAATTCATTTAGATGCCAATTTTATTTTATATTAACAACAACCCCTTAAAGTGGGTAGGCAAAAGTTTTCTCTATATCTTTTAAAACTAATACCTAGGGAATCTGACTACTATGATGGTTGGATCTAGGTCTCCTAAATTTTAATTGTATGCCTTTCCTTCATTAAGAGATAATGTACCATACTTCACTGGTACTTTAATTATTAAAAACTCTCTGGAAGGAATCCAGATGTAACATATATCCTCCAAAAATGTTCAAATATGGGTTCATACTTTTGAATGAAACAACATAGTGAGAAAGAAAAGGATTTTGGCTCAACATATAATCATTTATTTCCAAAGTCTATAAATCCTGAGTGTATTTTGATCTGTTTTAAAAACACAGATAAAATACTAATAAAATGTTTTGAACAACAGCAGCCAAAAAAGTTATTGACAGTTTTTCACTGTTGATATATTTCCAAGCAATTTACTCTCTTTGGCAGAACACAGGAGACAGTTCTACTCTTCAGTGACTAGCTAATGTTTTAAACATATTGTACTTCACAATCTTTTTCTTAACCCAAATTAAAATGGAAATAACTAGAATTTGAAAAAAGGACAGAGTGTGGAAGAGCTAATTAAACTTTGGACAGAAAGCTCATAAAACTGTTGTTTAGAAGAGAATAAGCAGGTTATCCACATTTAGCACATATTTTCATATTAAAAAAAAAACTCTTTAAGGAAACATACCATCTGTTATGTTACCACTGATGCAGAAGATATGAACTTCAAGTGCTGAAAATAGCTGGGACTTATGCAAAATTTTTTTGTTTTATTTTAAAGTAATTAGTTGATAATATAATTGCAGTGTGCTAAAATTATCTGTAATCTTTATTTTTAAAGAAAAATATTAGCGATTTAAGACAGTTAAGAAGTTAAATTTATTACTGCTTTGTTCTTATCAATAATAGTATGTCTTGCTTATTGTAGATCACAGAAAATACAAGAGTTTTAGTGAATAGTTGTACTACAAAATAAGAATTATTGAAAAATAAAGAGAACAACTAGTGTCTGGATAGTGATGGAAAGTATACACTATTCAGTGTTTGGTAAATTAGGGTTAGGGTTTCACAATTTATGTCTTTTTTAGAAAGATATTCTAATAGCTAGCATGTGTCTGACTCAATAAATATTTGCTGGTTGAAAGAATGACTGCATATACTGATGTATCAGTTCTGAGACAGCAAAAGAGACACAGATGTATAGAACAGTCTTTTGGACTCTGTGGGAGAGGGAGAGAGTGGGATGATTTGGGAGAATGGCATTGAAACATGTACAATATCATATATGAAACAACTCACCAGTCCAGGTTCGATGCATGATACTTTCCAAGAATTTCTAAGCATCTGAATTGACAGTGTTTGCTACTCCTTTTGATCTTCATCAGCCTTTTCTTTTCTTTTTTTCTATTTTTTCTTGATATTCAGGGAAGAGGCATTATGTTAGAGAATAAACTAAATCAACCTGCAGAAAATTCTTTTGCTAAGAAACGGAAGTTGGAATAAGAAAGGGGGTGAACTAATAAACGTGGTTCAGTAGGGAAATGGCTACTGTGAAAATATGTGGAGACAAATTGATAAACTAATCCATTGCCCGTGTTTATATCATTCTGTTTCAAAATTAGTGCAGTCTTCCAAAATTTATCTCTGTGCTAAGCCACTGGCACAACACAGAGTATGATTGTTTCTTAAAAAGTCTAAAACTACCCTATCATTTTAATAGTAGGGATCTGTGTGTTTAAATAAAATCAATGTATGCTGAAGAGTTCTTTCAAGATTCTTTAAAAATGTGGATACAGTAAGTAGTGTTGAGAGAGAAAAAAAAAAAATTGCTCATTCCATGCATCCAGCTCACTCTGACTTCTTGTGGTGGTGCTACTACTGTTCTAAGCAGGCAGACAACAAAGATTGGGCATGAATGATCAAGTTAGAATTCAACCAGCCTGTCTATGCTATACTTTAAGAGAGTATTCCTTAAAGAAATCCATATATCCTTAAAGATATATGGATGCCATTTATTATCTTTTTTCTTTCAACCTTGTCAACTTGATTAGCTTTCCAGTAATAGTATTTCCAAGAATGTTTCTTTATGGAGCAGTTTCTGGAATTGGAGCTTATCACACTGAGGACTGGAAAAAGTAGACTGCAACATGCAGTTCTACGTACCTAGTGCAAATGCGATATGTTGTTTTCAAACTTGGCACCTAGTAGATAGTTCTATTTCTCTGTCTCACATGGGTGTAGGTGTTATTCATGTTCTTCAGGGGTTCTCTAACAACTGTGTAACGTGTCATAATTACTTTGGTAAAATTGCAAGTAATTCTTAGCCACAACTTTGAGATAACCCAAGAGAGATCAATTGCCACATTTATACTGTAAAACTCTAAAAGGCAATTAAATTATTTAACATCAAAAATGTAAGAGGCAGGAAAAGATTGAGGAGCTGAGTGGACAGAAGATGATAAGTAATGTTGATTTAACTATAGAGTCCTGAACTTGGAGTACTTCTAAGAAGCACTGGGCATTTCACATGCTGTGCATTATGATATTTACATAAAATTTGAAATTAATAAAAAGGAGACAGTGTTTTCCAGTAAAACAATTTGCCTGTGTTCTAACTCTAGCTTTATCACTAATTAGTGGTGGGATCTTAGGCAAGTTATTTCTCTACTCTGTGTCTCAGTTTACATGTATAAAATGAGATCAATTATACTATTTACCTCTTTGTTTTTTTTTTTTTTTTTTTGTGAATGAGATCATCTATATGAAGGAATTGATACAGCATCTGGTCCAGAGTAAGAGATGAATAAATATGTAATAATAGCCATCATTGTTGAAAGGGAGGGGAATGATTAGAGAATTTTTGGGAGGACATTTAATGCAGAACAGCTTGGGTATCCCATATGAAGATCAGGGCTACTTGTGGTTATATTTCTTCAGTGTGAAAGATGTAAGTAAAGTAAAAACCGTAACCAATTAAAAAAATGTATCATCAATTATTTCCTATTTCTACCCAAGAAATTTTCATCAAGATCCACATCTCTATACTTAATGTGAATATATCTGTATATATCAGTGCTTTAGTGGTTACAGAATTTTCACAAGTAACTTAATTAATTTTAAAAGATATATCATTTTGACTCACACTCCTACTTGAATTTGTGAGAGTATTACAGCCAGAGAAATAAATGATATTTTAGCACTAGTGTCATTGTCCTTTGCTGAGAGAGAGAGAGAACAGAAATGATAACTATTATTTCATTGTAATTCAGTAATTTGAGTAAGCAGAAGTCTGCAACCTTATATAGCTCTGCTCAATAGTTCTAGGCCCTAGGGTGATATCCATTCTTGAAAGAATTGATATCAGTTGAGGGCGATGAAAGGGTCAACATATTATTAACAAATATTGTAAAATATCAATTCAGTTTATCTCTAGGTAATCCAAGAAGTGCATTTGTTCTTTTAGTCTTAATATTTTATTTAAGAACATTTGNGGCCCTAGGGTGATATCCATTCTTGAAAGAATTGATATCAGTTGAGGGCGATGAAAGGGTCAACATATTATTAACAAATATTGTAAAATATCAATTCAGTTTATCTCTAGGTAATCCAAGAAGTGCATTTGTTCTTTTAGTCTTAATATTTTATTTAAGAACATTTGAGGCCTTAGTCAAAAGGCTCATTTCTCTAGTAATCAAAACAAATGACTGGGCACATGTGAATTTGGGAAATAGTAAGTGTTTCCTGTGTGTGAAACACTATGTTAAGTAAGGTCATTTCTTTTCAGAGTCGGTTAAGAAAATCAATAAAAATGTATTTGCTTTTGTTATAAAGCAAAACATTTAAGATGCTGTAATAAAGATTAACTTGCTTTCTGAGTAGGTGGAAGATGATTTCTTATTTTAGTGGTACATTGGATTATACTTCCCAGAATAGGTGAGGTTTTAGGCCTTCAGTGAAGAATAGGGGTTCAACTCCACAACAGGAGATTGGGTAAGAGAAAGGGGGGCTGTTGTAAACAGAGAACAGCAGGAATAAATGAACAGAGGTGAGAGAGTATAGTGAGAACTAAACATTATAGACTGTAATGCAACTTTACACCCATGAAAGTGGCTAAAATTAAAAGAAGATAGATGCTGGTGAGCATGTGAAGAAATTGGAACCCCAAAAAACCTGCTAATGTGATTGTAAAATGGTGCAGCCATATTAGAAAACAGTTTGGCATGCTTCAAAATGTTAAACGTGGAGATACTATGTCCTGCAATCATAGTCCTGGGTACATACCACAATGAATATGAAAACAAATGTAGTTCTGTTCAGTAGCTCAGTCATGTCCAACTCTTTGCGACCCCATGGACTGCAGCACAACAGGCTTCCCTGCCCATCACCAACTCCTTGAGCTTACTCAAACTCATGTCCAAAGAGTTGGTGATGCCATCCAGCCATCTCATCCTGTTTGTCTCCTTCTTTACCTGCCTTCAATCTTTCCCAGAATCAGGGTCTTATCCAATAAGTCCGTTGTACACATCAGGTGGCCAAAGTACTGGAGTTTCAGCTTTAGCAGCAATTCTTCCAATGAATATTCAGGACTGACTTCCTTTAGGATTGACTGGTTGGATCTCCTTCCAGTCCAAGGGACTCTCAAGAATCTTCTCCAACACCACAGTTCAAAAGCATCAATTCTTTAGTGTTCAGCTTTCTTTATAGCCCAACTCTCACATCCATACATGACTACTGNATCTCCTTCCAGTCCAAGGGACTCTCAAGAATCTTCTCCAACACCACAGTTCAAAAGCATCAATTCTTTAGTGTTCAGCTTTCTTTATAGCCCAACTCTCACATCCATACATGACTACTGGAAAAACCATAACTTTGACAAGACATACCTTTGTTGGCAAAGTAGTGCCTCTGTTTTTAAATATGCTGTCTAATTTGGTCATAGCTTTTCATCCAAGGAGACAGTGTCTTTTAATTTCAAGACTGCAGTCACCATCTGCAGGGATTTTGGTGCCCAAGAAAATAAAGTCTGTCACCGTTTCCATTGTTTTCCCATCTATTTGCCATGAAGTGATGGGACTGGATGCCATGATCTTAGTTTTCTGAATGTTGAGTTTTGAGCCAACTTTTTCACTCCTCTCTTTCACTTTCATCAAGAGGTTCTTTAGTTCTTCACTTTCTGCCATAAGGGTGGTGTCATCTGCCTATACGAGGTTATTGACATTTATCTGGCAATCTTGATTCCAGCTTGTGCTTCCTCCAGCCAAGCATTTCTCATGATATACTCTGCATAGAAGTTAAATAAGACAATATACAGCCTTGATGTACAACTTTTCCTATTTGGAACCAGTCTGTTGTTCCATGTCCAGTTCTAACTGTTGCCTCTTGACCTGCATATAGGTTTCTTAAGAGGCAGGTGCATACAATTTCTGCTTCTGTTAAGTCCATACAATTTCTGTCCTTCATTGAGCCCATCTTTGGCTGAAATGTTCCCTTGGTATCTCTAATTTTCTTGATGAGATCTCTAGTCTTTCCAATTCTATTTTTTCCCTCTGTTTCTTTGCATTGATCACTGAGGAAGGTTTTCTTCCCTCTCCTTGCTATTCTTTGTAACTCTGCATTAAATGGGTATATCTTTCCTTGACCTAAATCAAATCCCTTATGATTATACAGTGGAAGTGACAAATAGATTCAAGGGATTAGATCTGATAGACAGAGTGCCTGAAGAACTATGGATGGAGGTTCATGACATTGTACAGGAGGCAGTGATCAAGATCATCCCCCCAAAAAAGTAATGCAAAAAGGCAAAATCGTTGTCTGAGGAGGCCTTACAAATAGCTGAGAAAAGAAAAGATGCAAAAGTCAAAGGAGAAAAGGAAAGATATACCCATGAAAACAAATGTACACCCAATTATGGCAACATTATTTTTGATAGTTACACGCTGGAAATAATTTCCATTTTAATTAACAGATGGACAAAATATTATTTGGCCATAAGAAATGCATCTAGTGCTCACACATTGTACAGCATGGATGAAACTTGAAAGCCTTATGACAGTTGGAAGAAGCCAGATGTAAATGATCGTATCTTGCTTGATTCAGTATATATAAAAATGTCAAGAAAGACAAATCAAGAAAGACAGAAAATATATTAGTTGCTGCAAAGGACTGTGAAAGGGTAGTGAATGGGAAGTGAAATGACTATAAAGAAGTATGAAATTCCTTTATAGGATGATCCAATATTATAAAATTAAATCATTGTTATAGTTACACAAATTTTTCAGTAGACTAATAACCACTGCACTGTATACTTTAAAAGGATTAATTTTGTGGTATGTAGATTCTATCTTAAAAAAGCTGTGTAAAAATAGAATATAGATTGGTATTCAAGTCTTTATTTTCAAATGTAGAAAAGTAGATTAAGGCAAATTTTCATGATTCTATGCAGGGATCATTAATTTATTACTTCTGTATTCAGCAGGGAACAATTGCACATTTTTAAAACATGGTGCAAGTACTAATACCTAACATCTTGTGAGTGCTTAAATATTTCCAGTACATAAAGAAACTCTTAACTCTCTCAACAGTCCTATGGGGTAGACTACATTGTTATTTCCAATTCACAAAGAAGGTAACTGAGTCGTGGATAGTTTAAACACATTGGTAATTTGTGGGGACACCAAGATCTGAATTCCCAATTTTTGTACCCATGCAACGATGCCTTTTAACATGATCAGAATTGCATTCTATGAAGAACACTCTCATTGGAGTGCTTGGGGTGAATTAGTTTAGTCTCTAGTGGCTATTAAAATTGCCCAAGTAAAAGACACAAGCAACTTATGGCAATAACAATAGAAAATTATATCAGAACAGTTGAGTTTTGAAACAGAAATACTGTTCATAAAAGCAGCTTTGGCTTGAAGTGCAAATATAAGTACAGAGTGACTATGACTTAAATGTACTTCTCATAAAAAATAGAAAAATTCTATATTTCTAAGGCATGGTAAATTTAGAAAATTTGACTATTAGTGGCTAACTACTGAAGAAAACATGTTCTACCATTAAATATTTGTAAGTAAAGGAGTGATCCTCTTTTGTTTGTTGAAACATTATAATGCTCCTGGTAATTACAGATCCACCTATTGTTACCCTATCCTCTGTGGGTTTTTTTTTTTTTTCCTTTTAAAGCTTCTCTTAATAGGGTGGAAAGCTCATAAGCTTTAAACTATGGCTTTGTAATGACACAAATGTTTTCTCAGTCTTTAAAACACTTTGGGGAACTCTTAAAATTGTATCACTGCCTATATGAAAACCCAACCTGGTGTTAATTGTTAATGTGCTATTTCACTGTGGCTTGTGTGTTACAGACCTTAAATAAACACCCCCATTGAAATACCAAGTCAAGCTGGATTATGGAGAGACTGTAAATTCTGCTCTAAAGTATAGAAATCGAAAATACTAGGAAACGCCCAATATTTTATGTACGTGTTCTAATTTTCAAGTTTTCCATGATACCCAATATCAAAGAACCTTCTGAGTAAGAACTTAGCAGCAGAAGAAACAGCAATAGTCACAGATAACAAAAACAACAAACAATGAAGAAAAGTATTAAATAATAAAGAAAAATAGGTGGATCAACTAAAAAAGAAGCAACAAGGTTGAGAGGTGGTCTTGTTAATAAGGTGGAAAAAAAATTAAGCCAGAACATTGAAGAAGTATTCAGTCTTATTTGCAAGCTTTATTTATGGCCAAATAAAAGCCAGAAATGCATGAAAAGTTTTCCTCTCTATGATGCTGTAGTATTTTGAATTCAACGTTGTCACTTTATATAGAACTTGGATTAAATTGAATGGTTCTGTTGTCTGTAACCCTTAAAATACCTGAATAAAATCAGTCTTAAAAGAGAATTGAGATGCTTGTTCCTACCATAAATACTACTTTGGTAGTTTACATTATAACAATTCACCTATTGAAAAATATTGAGTGCATATTTTGTGGNTAAATTGAATGGTTCTGTTGTCTGTAACCCTTAAAATACCTGAATAAAATCAGTCTTAAAAGAGAATTGAGATGCTTGTTCCTACCATAAATACTACTTTGGTAGTTTACATTATAACAATTCACCTATTGAAAAATATTGAGTGCATATTTTGTGGTAGGCCTTGTGATAAATAGTGGTCATGAACAATGAAAAGGGCAGCATCTGTTTTCCTGTTTCTAATCACTTAATGAGACTGATGGTCTAGTAAATATTTACATCATTACCTCATAAGAGTAATGAGTGTGTACATGTATTTGTGTGAACACATTAAATAAAAGACTGAGGAATGAGTTGGGTTTAACAGAGTAAAGACTTTCATAATATAGTGAAACTGAGATAAGATCTCAGAGTTATTCAGGAGTTAAAAGTTTGTCTGAGAGAGAATAGAAAGTTTCATAAGCTTAGAGGTTTATTTTTGCACAAATAAAAAGAGCATCAGTCCAGTTCAGTTCAGTTCAGTCGCTCAGTCGTGTCCGACTCTCTGCGACTCCATGAACTGCAGCACGCCAGGCCTCCCTGTTCATCACCATCTCTCAGAGTTCACTCAGACTCGTGTGCGTCGACTCTGTGATGCCATCCAGCCATCTCATCCTCGGTCGTCCCTTTCTCCTCCTGCCCCCAATCCCTCCCAGCATCAGAGTCTTTTCCAGTNGGGTATTGTTTTTGCTTTGGCTCCACCCCTTCATTCTTTTTGGAGTTATTTCTCCACTGATCTCTAGTACGGCAGGTTAAAAATCACAATTACTTTGCATAGTGTGATGAGGTGGGTTTGTAAATCACTCATGTATTAGTTCTAAATCAGATATACACAATATAGAATTATGTAGCAGTTTTAAAGATAAAAATGGTTTTAATTTTTAAATTAATTGTTGCCATATGTTGTTATTTATCAGAACCAGTTCTTAGAATTATTCAAGTTGAATCTTTATGCAGAAATTTGACTAGCAGTATTAATTTTAAAGGAGAATCTATATAAACATTCATATTCAATAAGTGAAGAACTATTTTGGTGATAATATGCACAATTTGGTTTCAGATTTGATCTTATTTCTCTTTTGATCCTTTGACTCTGAGGTGTTTCAACACAAGTATGATATCTTTCTCCTCTTTTGTTAGTTTTCCCTTTGGAGTTCTGTTCATGTCATCCTGAAGAACCCAGACTTCTATGCTTCAGAAAAGATTGATTCCGTTTCAGTTCATCTTGGAATAATTTTTTTCCTCTAAAAGAGCTTAAGAAGCCTTCCCTTTATCAAAGTAGACTCAAAATGCTGATAGAGCAGACAGAAAACAAGAGAGAATACCCTTATAGAAAATACCTAGATTAGAGAAAACATTGCCTCCTTATGGAGTCAACTCTGAGATTAACAAAATTGCAATTTGAACAAAGCATGAGCAAAGATTGAGATTTATTCATAGAAATTCAGAAAGAAAAAAAAGTAGCATCTTACTGAAGTCCAGGCCTCTTAAAACTTCTAGTAAAGGACCAAAAGATTGTCTTTTAACTCTAAACTACTAGTACCAGTTTTATAAGTATAATACATTGATTATAATATTTATATTAAATGAAGCTTAGTTTTTTTNAAAGTAGCATCTTACTGAAGTCCAGGCCTCTTAAAACTTCTAGTAAAGGACCAAAAGATTGTCTTTTAACTCTAAACTACTAGTACCAGTTTTATAAGTATAATACATTGATTATAATATTTATATTAAATGAAGCTTAGTTTTTTTCTAAGTTTGCTGCTTTGAAACTTCTTGTGTTGTCATTCCATTTTTTCTCCAACAATGATATATCCATTATGTCAGATTGATTCTGTCAAAGAGAAAATAAAGACAAAAAACTGATAATCATTTATTTAATATCTATAAAATCATCTAGTTGTTTGATTTTACTTTTACTGAAATAAAATATATAAACAAACATTAAATTCATTCCCAAATTAGTAACAATAAAATGAACCATTCATACTATAAAATCTGTTTAATAAGCAAATGATTTCTTTTGCCAATTAAACTTTCATGTTCAGAAGCTTATTATTATTATTCCTTTTACCTTTCACAATATTCTGTAAGATAGCCTCATAGTCTTTTCTATTTAAAGACTTGCAAAGATCTGTAGATTTATATTGTAAAGATGCATCATATTAGAGAATTAGAATTTTGCATCTGGGATTGTGACACATTGCTAAAAATAAAAAAATTGTGAAGGAAACAAAAAGAATTCTTCTTTCTTTTTTGCTTTTTTTTTCAATTCTCAATGCATATGGGAGACGCTAGGATGGGAGAAAATGTCAAATTTAATGGTTAAAAACAGAGAAAACTGGAAGTTCAGAGAAAGGAACTAGATTCATATTTTCTAAATTATTTGTCTATTATCACTTGCCACCTGTAACTAAAATAACGAGCAGCAAGTGTTTATTAAAAAATGAATAAGACATGGCCTTGTTTAGGTTGGTCAAGTTATTTTCCCCCTTTGGTAGATAGAAGCTTTATATTTAGTGAGCATGATTATTTAGGCTTGAAGTTCTCTTTCAGATCTAAAGATGTAATTCAAGTGCTTAATAATTTAAAAATATTCTGAGTTTTTAGGTTTGTTTCTGTCATTAAAAGAAAAAATAGTACTCAGCTCTAGTTTATATAATAAATCTATATATTATGATGTCTAATATCTGTGTCTTGCTTGATGTTAGACGCTCAGTCATATCTGACTTTTTGTGACTGCATGGTCTGTAACCCACCAGGTTCCTCTGTCAGGATTCTCCCAGCAAGAATACTGGAGTGGGTAGCCATTCCCTTCTCCAGGGGATCTTCCCAGCCCAGGGGTTGAACCTGCATCTCCTGCATTGCAGGCAGACTGTTTACTACTGTCTGAAGCCATCAGGGAAGCCCTTATAGAGTATTTTAAATGTCACAACATAATGAAAACAAAGGTCATTGCATTATTCTTTTAGTACAAACTTAATTGAATTATTGGATTAATTTGTGATGTGAGGGAAATCTTTGGAAGGAGAATGAAGATAATCTTTATTCCAACCGTTTATGGCTCTTACCTTTTTTTGTTTCTTGGCTTGATATCCTCTGTTTCTAATATACAAGTCCAAAATGCTTGCATAATATGATAAACAAAACTGGGCTTTAGACATTCTCTTAGTGAGGTATTAAAATAAAAAGTAGGATATTATGAAGCAAAGTAAAATATAATTTAAATATTTTGGCAGAAAAATTACCACAAGCCAAGTGTAAAAACAATGCCACTTTCCCAATGCATTCTAAGGTAGCTGGTCTGGGGTGTGTCTTAATGACCTAGTGCTTAGCATGTAGTAATTTGTACAATAAATGTTTATCTGAAATGTTATTATCTAAATAAAATTTTATTATACTTTAAGGAAAAATAAAACAATACTATTTCTTTAGGTTTAGAGGGAGGTTGGGAGACAGAATGTTTTGTTCATTTATCATAGCAAGTTTTGTTTTCCTAGCCAAAAATGTTATATGTAACACAATGGTAGGCATAATGAGGAAAAATTCTTATTTGCATAAAAGATGAATTAATTGACTTTTGGGTTTAGCTTACTTTCAAACTATTTATTATTTATTTTCTGTTTACATTTTTTTCCTAAGTAAGTTAAATGACTTATCTGTATACCCTCACTTATCCAGTGATGTCTTTGATCAAAATTGCCTATTTCTGAGATAGCAAGAAAGAGTGTGCTTTGTATGTTAGGCACTGAAAACAAAAAAGAAAATAGAAGGGCATTAATATAATACAGTGGAGAAGGCAATGGCAACCCACTCCAGTACTCTTGTCTGGAAAATCCCATGGACGGACGAGCCTGGTGGGCTGCAGTCCATGGGGTCACCGAGGGTCGGACATGACTGAGCAACTTTACTTTCACTTTTCACTTTCATACATTGGAGAGGAAATGACAACCCACTCCAGTGTTCTTGCTGGGAGAATCCCAGGGACAGGGGAGCCTGGTGGGCTGCCGTCTATGGGGTTCACAGAGTTGGACACGACTGAAGCGACTTAGCAGCAGCAGCATAATACAGTAATCAGCAGAAGCTCAAAAACATGGAATAAGGTTGAGTTTATTAGTAGCTCTGTGATATAACAAAGTTATTTTATGACAAGACATTGTTAACTCTGCTGTATTTCATAGTCTTTCTTTAGTGTGGCATATTCAAAAAATTTCAGAGGGAAAAATGCTGTAGCTCATGTGAATGTGTATTATTTAACTAACAATGCCTCCATGTAGCCCAATTAAATATGGCACACCTGAAGTATCTGACTGACAAATCCAGAATCGTTACAGTTTCTGAAGCAGAAAAACCTCTGGAAGACATAACAAAAACTAATAGCAGTTATTTCCTACTCTACATGAGCAAAACATCCATCACAAGGATAGGAAACAGCCTCTGAGACCTTTTTAATGAACTGTCTTGGGGGAAAAGGTCTCAACAATAGTATATAGCAAAAATGTTACAACAAAACATTTTGTTTCTTCTTTGCTCACATCACAAGATAATGTCATGAAGACATGACTTTGAGACTCTTTAGCTGATACCGTTGTCTCTTAAATACAAAACCTGAATTTGAGAACAGTAAGAAAGAGCGTATCTAAGCAATGGGATTTTTTTTACAGTCATGTTTTAAAGTTATCCCGTAGTAGCTCTGACAGCATGAGTAATAAATTTTTTTTGAAAAGTAAAATCAAATAAAGGAAAAAGAGAGCATGTAACAAAGATCCAAATGCTCAGAAAAACAAAAGAGGTTATAAAATTATATTCAGTAGTCTTACCAATTTACACTGGCTTCCATACAGTTTTATTCATAGTGATATTAACAGATATTGACTGATCAATGGTGCATTCAATGACTTCTAAGGAGCCTTATGGGAGTTACCAACACATAGCATTAATTTTCCTGCATCTGTTATCTTTTCAAAGTATTTCAAATAATATGATTGTCACTTGCAAGTGTTCTATCATTAGCTAGGATTTGTGTTTCCCAAGGGTAATGATAGATATATGTACTAAAATATTCATATTGTAGTGTTTATGCTAGTTGGTACTCACTTAAATAAGAGTAACCTCAGGTTGACATTTCATTGTACCTTTTCTTTCACTTTCAGTAACTAAATATTTTTAAAAAGAAATAAAATATTCCTTCTTAAACATTTGTGTAAATCAAGGGTAAATCTACTTGTAATGTGTCTCCAATAAATTGTCTCTGTGCAATATGTATTATTAACATTCTTTATATTTCTAGAAAAGTGAAGAATTTGAAATATAAACCAAAAAGTCAATAAATAGGGAATTTTAAAAAATGAAATTATGTAGAGTGGCAAATCTTAGACTGCATATTAACATTTTAGATATGTGGTTTTATTAAAAATAAAATATCTTTCCTTAGGAATTTATCTAGATATCTGATTCATAACATATCATGAAAGATTAATAAGATATTTCAATATTCAATTAAAATTTATTTAAGCTCATACTGTGCAATATTAACATAATATTATAACAGTATTGCAATTATTAAAATCTTAACTCAGTATTCATTATTATAATAGTTGACTTCCAAGCTAATAACAAAATATTAAGGTTATGATTATATTCCTTTTAGAATTGTAGTCATTTAGTCTTTCATTTTGGGGGAGGTGAATGGGAGAATTGAACTGAGATGTTGGCAAATTCAATTTCTAATCTATTTTTCTCTTTTCAATTTTCTTAATGCTTGTATCCTTAAATACTTTCTGGCAATAATTTGAATTTATTTCAATCTCTTATACCACAAATATACACTTTTAATATCTGTCCAATTTCTCTCCCTTCATTCTTGAAATATCAGTCATATTCCTTGAGTTGCACCCTTGCTTTGTTATTCCTGATGCCTTTCTTTCCACTCTCAGGCTCAGGATATGGCTTCTGCTTTTTCCTCTTTCTGTTGCACTCCATTTGCTGATATTCATCAGCACAATTTTGCAAATAGTTTATCTTCCATCTCTTTGAAATGGGCTATTCAAGACTGAAAAAGCAAGCCATATCCCTGAGGCACCTTTTAAAAACAGAGTGTGTTGGGAAGAAATCTACCAAGTGGATTTGAGAAATAACACAGATTCTACCATTAGTAGTTTTTAATTCTATGTTATCCAATAAGATAATCAGTAGTCACGTGTGGCTATTGAAAACTTGAAATGAAAAATGAGATTAAATGAAAAAAATGAAATCTAAATACAGTTGAAATATATCCAATAAAGATTAGCATCTGAATTGAGACGTGCTGGAAGTATAAAATACACATTGGATGGATGTTCAAGACAGGATGAAAAAAATGTGAGACTTTTCACCCTTCATTTTACCTTTTAAGCTTTTTCCAAAATATTCATAATATTGTTTAATTTCATGCTATAATTATTAATTTTTTATTTTGTATTGAGGTATAGCCAATAAACAATTCTGTGATAGTTTCAGGTGAACAGTGAAGGGACTCAGCCATCATTATACATATATTCATTCATGTATACAAAAAAGTCTTTATTCTCATGTCCTCTGGGTAGAAATAAACATAAGAGGTGATGTTGGTTAGTATGTTTATGTACTTAACTTGTTTTAAAAATGCTATAATGTTCTAGTATATGATTCAATTTTCTTCTTTCTAGACGAAAATACTAGTTTAGCTTTCAGTTTTCAGGAAGCAAGATCATTAGACTTAAAAGAAGTTTTTTCCTCCAAATTTAACTTTTTACTGTTATTTTCTTTGGAACAGTGAATGAAATTATTCCTGAAGGGAAAGAAAATAACTTAGAGAACTGCAAACTGAAAAAAAAATAATGTTATGCTGATGATTTAATTAGAAATTGCATTTATATATATTTTAATATAGACATTTTAATTCTTATAATACCTGTCCTATGTAGCATATTTTTTAATTAAAATATTTGTGCAGAGAGTTTATGAACATCAGCTATCTAAGTGGAAATGAAGTTCACTATCTTCATAAAAATAAAATATATGCTGTAAACTGAAATAATTTATTGGATATTACAAGCAAAATCAGAATTAGCTAATTTATATAATGAAAAAGGCAAAATGATAGGATACTGAAAGAGGAACTCTCCAAGTCAGTAGGTGCCCAATATGCTACTAGAGATCAGTGGAGAAATAACTCCAGAAAGAATGAAGGGATGAAGCCAAAACAAAAACAATACCCAGCTGTGGATGTGACTGGTGATAGAAGCAAGGTCCAATGCTGTAAAGAGCAATATTGCATAGGAACCTGGACTATCANCAGTGTAAGAGGGTTCCCTTTTCTCCACACCCTCTCCAGCATTTATTGCTTGTAGACTTTTGGATCATAAAAGAGAAAAGAGCTCAGCTTCTTTTCTCAAGGAAGGAGTAGTCTTCTAAATGTTTATAAGCCACCTTCTGTCACCTTACTCACCTCTCCTTTTTGATGCTGAAAGACTTACCTGATTTCTGAATTTCATATCTATTGGTTCCTCTTTTCTGCGTAACAGTTGCTATCATAGCATTCTTATTCTTGTGCTCTCCCACCTCCTCTGGTTCTTATCCTCTGGCCCAAACCTCCAAGTGGGTGAAGTGGGTCCTGAGGAAGTGTGTTATGCTTCTCTATCCTTTCTACCTGAATAAGACAGGCTTATGTGGGTCTAGAAATTTCAGTCCCAAGTGGGATAGAAGATACCATCATATTCTGTAATCTAGCTCTACAAGTGAGAATTGATATTTATGTTAATTCCCATTTGAATTTTTGAGTCTGTTGTCATTTGATCAGAACTTGAAAGGGAGAAGCGAAGATGAATTAACATGTTCAAACTACAAGCAGCATATAATAATTTCTCACATTTATGTAATGTGCAATATATGTCAGATTCTTTTAAGCACTTTATATAAATTAATATATTTAGTCTCCACAGTAGCCATTTGAAAAATATAGGGTTCAAGTGAGTAAGATCAAACAAACAAATAAACAAAAAATCCCCTGAGGTTAGGTAACTTCCTAAGGTCATAAAGCAGGAAGTGGCAGAACGTAGAATCACACCCAGTAGTGCAGATACAGAATACCTTAAACACCATGCTATACTGTCTTTAACATTTTCTACTCCCCTTCAATTATCTAGAAGTATATTAAATTAGAAGATCAGGGCTCTGGTTTCCATGAATCCACTATGACCTAGAAGTTTTATAGTTTTGTGTAATACTACACTTTTCTACCCATTAAAAGAAGCTGCTGGCGTAATGAGAAGGAAATGATGGATTTGGCTGTGGATTTATTTAACAGATTAGGATAATGAAAAAGTTCAGTTGAAATACAAACTCTTAGATTACAAACCTTGGCTAACATTCTTTTTTTTGGAATAGATCTTTTGGCGTTATCTTGCTAAAAATGAAGAGAAATAAACGCCTCTACTTTTTAAAAGAGTTTTATAGCTTTCAATACCTTTCTTTTTCCACAATTCATTATGACATTTGTTACTTATGGTGGTCAGTTATCATGATATCTAGTTTGTAGAATTTAGAAAAAAGCTCAAAAAAGCTAAATATGATGTATAAGTCTACAAATTTGTGCTAATTATCATTAATTTAGGCTACATAAAGAAAATGATCCCCAAGCTTGGGTGATATTACATTTTAAAATATATATTATTGTATTATTCTTATAACAGAAAACAGATTTGACAAAAATTGGAGAGAGAACTCTATGTGATGGAAAACTTCATAATCATTTAAAACACAATAACAGATATGAAAGCATAGAAAATGTGGTTTCTTGAGCTGTTCACACAAATAAGCATACAATTTCTTCTTTGAATCATGGAATTGAATTTTCAATCTTTTTTTTTTTCCTTTATATAGGGTAAAATACAGTAAACACTTGAACAATTTGGGAGTTAGGGGCACCAACCCTTCCCACAGTTGAAAATTCAAGTATAACTTTGCAGTCAGCCCTCTGGATCCATAGTTTACACATCTGTAGATTCAACCAACTGCAGATTGTGCCATAATCTAGTAGTATTTATTGAAAAAAATCCACGTATCAAGTGGACTTATGTAGTTCACATCCATTTTGTTCAAGGGTCAACTGTACATTTAAGTGATCTCTGCATAATATAGATTTTATTATTTCAGATTTTAGCAGACTCTTCATTGGAATAGTATTATATTAATGGTAATAGCTAAAACTTATTGCAGTTTGTCTGTGTGACAGGATTTGTCCTTACTGTTTCACATACATACCTTACTTCATCTTTAGACAGACTTTACACATAATTTCTGCAATGGCCAGTGGAGGCTGAATCGCCGAGTAACTAAGAACTGAAACTCTGGAGCCAAACTGCGTGGCTTTGCTCCACCCGTAAATTTGGGAAAATCTTGGGCAATTTATGTCATTTCTCTGGAATTTATTTCCTCTTTTCTGAAAGGGAAATAATAATTGAACTTAACTCTTAAGATTGATTGTTTTGAATGTTTAAACAATGCCTGGCAAAACCTATCTTTCGGTGAATGTAAGCCACAAATGTCATTTTTAGAAGGAAGAAACTGAACTTTAGAGGAGAAGAATTGCCCAAAGTGATGTAGCTAGCCTCTGTAATTAATCTATGTTTGAGACCTTCCTTGCAATAAATGCAGTCACCAACCTTCCAGGTTTTAATCTTTGGCTCATTTGGATGCTGACTTTCCTATCTTTTCTATAAAGGTCTGGTGTCCCTGTTTTTTTTTTTTTTTTCCCCCAGCAGTTCATTTTCAGTTCACTTATTGTTCATAGTGAAATTATTAGTTTTTCCTCCAGAACTTGGAACTCCATGAATAGACACAGTAGCAACAATCATGGAATTAATTGTGTGATTTCTGTGAGGAAGGCAATGTTAAGTGCCTTATATATTTTTATTCATTTAATCATAAAAGTAACACTGTATGTTGAATATCAATATTATATCCATTTTAAAGATGTGGAATCTGAGATCCAAGGTAGTAGCAAATTGCTGCAGGACACACAGTTTGCAGGTTCCAGCTGGGATTTGAACTCAGATCTTCTGTCCTGAGATAAATATTGCAGCTTCTGTATTATAGGATAACACAAAATTGATGGAGGTTATCTCTGAGAATTTGAGTCTGTAATACTCAATTTTTAGTTGCTTACTTGGTTCCATACAGCTTATATAACACGATCAATATCAAAAAGAGGATGCTATTAGGAAGCAAGGAACATCTGAAGTGCTGAAAAGCACAGCACAGACAGATATGCTAAATCTACACAACACTAGAGTAATAACTCAGCTAATGGGAATCATGAAGCCAAGAGCTAATATCAAATAATGGTCTTGAAGAAAAGTTAAAGAAATGCATTCTTAGGAATTTTTGTGAAGTTTTGGTTAGATCTGAAGGGTTGATACAATATTCAGCAGAATATTCCTTCTTTGCTATCTCATATGCAGCAGTTTGCAAATTATTAGTTTTCCTTGCTGATGTTTCTAATTTAGTTATATTTCTTGGCTTATGTTAGAGCACATTTTAAAGCATACATCTTTGTAAGAACACTCACCTGATTAAAATAGCTGTTTCTACTCCAGGCTCTGATGTTTCCTAGGTTTGACATTCTCTGGACCATTGATATGTTTTCCTCTAAAAGAGCAGAATCAGAAGTAATTATCAATGCACCTGCATTTCTGATGTATATCTGGCATTCTGTTACTTTGGAATTATTTTAAAAAAAATTTTAATGGATATATGTAGTAGGCCTCTTTTGTATTTTCGCCAGCATTCATTCATCCTCCTTTTAATTATATGTGATTTCTCCCCAAAGAGCATTGTCTGCTTCCACACTTCACTCCACTCATTTACTCTCCATAGGTCCAGAGTTTTGCTCTTGGCCCATTTATGATTATGTTACTTGACCACAATGATTCATTGTGTTGTACTTTTATGTATGACAATAATGATGATGGAAAGGCAACAGCAATGGCAAAGTGCGGGGGGGCGCTCCGCAGAAAGAGAGAGGCAGTGGAACTTCCCTCAGCAAAGCCGAGAGGTCCCGAGGAAAGGTGAGCCTGCTGTCCGCCACCCAGCCCCTTGGCAAGCGAGAGACAGTCAGATGCGACAGGGGTTCTGTCTGAGCAGTTCCGCTTTATTGTTGCAAGCTCCCAGCTTATATAGACAAACAGGGGGGTTTTAGGAGGGACTTTTCATAGTTGTACCAATCACGTTAAAGGTCAAATCGTCATGCACCTTCATTATAACAGGAGTCTATGGTGATCATGTGCTTTTTACGTGCACGGAAATCAACAGAGCCAATCAAAAACTTTGACAGACAAAATGGACCATGCCCCCATCTCTTCCGCTAGGTGCCATCTTAGTTTCCGAACACAAAGCTAGCTCCTTTCTTTTTAAGGTTTCCCATTTAGGGCCCCACAGCAAAGATTAGGAAGAAACTCTGGACATGGGAAAGTGGATGTGGGAGTTACCATATAATCCATTTGATTTTTTTCCTACCACTTAGTCTATATTGTGCAGTATTTTCTTAGATTTCTGTTCACACCAGAAGTTGGGAAATCTGAATGTGTAGTAGTTCTAATAGAGCTATTTGACCAATGTTGAAGATGAGAATAAACTGAAATTAAAAAAAAAAAAAAAACAACCAAAAGACCAAAAGAGCTAGCATTTACAGAGCATTTAGAATGTGCTAGGCAATGTTCCGAACACATTACATGTATTAACTTACTATGTTTAAAAGTAATTAAGTAATATGATTCTTCCATTTCTACCAAGTATACATAATTACTCCACTTATTGACTTTGAATTTCTGAGAAGAAATACACTATACTGAGTAATATATTTGCCAAAAAGGAACATGACTTAATGAGGGACGAGAAAGCTATGTTGTGTCTTCAGAGTGAATGTTGAGTGTGATACATCAAAAGAAATAAAGGATGAAAAAGTAAATTGGGTTCAGAATGTGAATATGTGGCCAATTGAATTTAAATTTAATTCTGTGAAAAGAAGGAAACCAAAACATGTTTTTATGCAGTATTCTAACATAGGAGCTTATTGTGAGAAGAGTGTAGAAGTGGACTGGGTTGATTGCTTTAGATTTGTCTTCTGTGTAATGTTGTTAATAGTTTTGTCCATCTTTTGACTGCTTTATATGTTAAGAAAACAGATACTTTAAATCCATGTAGTGATGTAAAATACTTATTGTTATCAAAATAAAGGATTTTTAATATATTGAGATAGTGGATACTTTTTATATTCTTTGAAGAAAGAGAAACAAAGCTAGTAGAATTAGTGTTACAAATCTAGTTAGAAGAGATGAAGCAGTAAGAGACATACTTGTTGATAAGATAAATCACTGTGATAAGGAACAATCGATCAGTTTATTGCCTCTCAGTGGCATAATTTCTTTGTCAGCTGAACTAACATAAAGCTTTGCCAGTAGAAGTGCAGGAGGAGGAAGGGTTTTCTCTTCTTAGTTTCTGTTGTGTTCCTGTCACCTTGTAGCTTCTTTAGCTCCTGACTCTGCAGTTCAAGGCAGCCAGCAGCACTCAGCAGCAAGTAGCTTCCTTTGGCAGTCCTTTGGTTTGGTTCATAGCAAATTCTGAGGAACAGAACTTCCCAGTGGGAGGCTTCTCCTGGCACCCAAGAGGGCAAGTTTCCAGCAAGTTCCAGAGCAAGGTTTTCCAGCTAGTTGCTCCTACACATCACCAGAGCAAGTGCTTTGCCATTAAAAACAAGTCATGGTTATGTTTTTTCCAGGGAGGTCTGGGTCTCAACCTTGGGCTGGAGGAGGAGGGGTAAATAAGGAGGGAACACTTCCTTGGGTGTTCTCTCTTGCCCACAGGAATAGTGACTGTCTTACTTTGGGTAACAATAGACTAGGTGCCCTAAACAAAGAAATGTATTTATTATAGAATGGAAGTTCTGGAAACTGGAGGTCTGAGATCAGGGTGCCAGCAAGGTCAAGTTCTAGAAAAGCCCTTCTTCTAAGGTTCTAGACTTCTAAGTTCTCTTTGTGTCCTCACATGGCAGACAGTTGACAGGAGAAGCAAGCTCTCTCATGACTCTCATAAGGGCAAACATTTATTCACAAGGGCTTCAGTCCTGTGGCCTCATCTAATGCTTGTTACCTCCCAAAGGCCCTACCTCCTAATACCATCACACTAGGGTTCATGGTTTCAATACATTAATTCTGGAGGGAGAAAAGGGAAAATGTTTATTCCTACCATATTATGTGATATTATCTTTGCTATTAAATTATTAATTATATCTGTGTCTATCTTATATCCTAATTTTCTTTATGTCTTACTAGCCAATCCCTTGTTACTCCAGTCTCCTGCTATAATTAATAATTCTTTATGTTAAATTTTCCTTCTTCAAATTATAGTGTTTTTACTTCCTGATTAGAGATAATTAAATGACAGAAAACAGTTATTTGCACTAAACAGATAAATAACATATAGCTATTTGTAGCCTCTGACTACTATAATGTTTCCAGTAAGTTTTGTCCTTGCTGATTCGCCCTTCAATAATGATTAAAAAATAAATAAATCCAAGATTTAAAACATATTACTTTGAGCTTTGTTCAAATTGTTTTAAATTGTACCAGACCACCTAACCTGCCTCTTGAGAAATCTGTATGCAGGTCAGGAAGCAACAGTTAGAACTGGACATGGAACAACAGACTGGTTCCAAATAGGAAAAGGAGTACGTCAAAGGCTGTATATTGTCACCATGCTTATTTAACTTATATGCAGAGTACATCATGAGAAACGCTGGACAGGAAGAAACACAAGCTGGAATCAAGACTGCTAGGAGAAATATCAATAACCTCATATATGCAGATGACACCACCCTTATGGCAGAAAGTGAAGAGGAGCTAAAGAGCCTCTTGATGAAAGTGAAAGAGGAAAGCGAAAAAGTTGGCTTAAAGNTTCTTTACCATCTGAGCCACCAGGGAAGCCCAAGAATACTGGAGTGGGTACTCCAGTGGATCTTCCTGACCCAAGAATCCAACTGGATCTGCTGCATTTCAGGTGGATTCTTTACCAGCTGAGCTACCAGGAAAGCTGGATTAGGGCCAAACCCAGTGACCTCATCTTAACTAGTTACATCTACGGCAACCTTATTTCCCAATAAGGTCATACTCTGAAGTACCGAGAATAAGACTTCAACAAATGAATTGGAGTGGGGCATAACTGAACGCACATGTGTGCATGCTCAGTTATGTCCGACTGTTTGCAACCCCATGGACTGTAACCCACCAGGCTCCTCTATCCATGGATTTTCTTTGCAAGAATTCCTTCTCCAAATGAATGCATAACAGTGCTCAATTTTAAAAAAAGATGCTCATTTTCTGTTGCATAAAAGTTAAATGTTTAGACAAGATAGGTGAGAATAAGGAGGAAATTTAAATGGAAGTAGCTGCCCCTTTGAGAGGTAACAATTGTTGCCCAGAACTGCAAAGGTCTGTTTTGGTATATTTTTGATACTTAGGAGAAAAATGTCAAAGCCCATTTTTTTCATCATGTGCTAATCTTTTCACTTCTTAAATTGAAGATACATTTCTACTTTTAGTTGCCTCTTACTAAAAATCATAGTTTTATTTTTCCAAGCTATGATGGAACTTAGAGATCAGCAGTTCCAACCATCTCACTTGGAGAGGAGAGGGACAGGAAAGTTGGCTGAGGAGACCTTTGTTATCACCTTTGTAACCTCAATGGTACCCTTCTGGCCCCTAAGCCTCTTGTGGGTAAGAGAATGTCAGTGGCACATACTTTACTTACGTCTCACAGGTACTCAGTTGCCTTCAGCAACATTTACTTTCCCAACTCACTTATTATTTGTGGGAAGAGACAGATTGCTTACAGAAGAAATGGATAAAATGATGCTTTAATGTATTGTTTTCAATTTCACCCTAACTACTTTTTGTATTTGGACTTTTGATTTAGGTTGCCATTTCTCTGCTCTTCAGCACTGAAATAACCTCTTCCTAAGCATGTCAATCCTGTTTATTACCTAAGAGTCAGTCATTTCCTGCTGTCCCTCCAGGGCATAAATGGCATCTTTTGCTAACTGAGATCTCCTTTCCCATTCTTGTGGTTCCTTTCCTGTCCTCCCTTTCACTGTTTCATTCTTCACTTTCCCTCCTCCTGTCTCCTCTCTCCTCTTTCTTTCCCTTTCGCCCCCTTAACCTGTCCTTTGCAGCTTCATTCCTTATTTTCCTGTTTCTTCTAGAGACAGTAAACAGGAAACATAGCTTCAATTGTTACTGAATTTTTATACATTAATACCTTGGAAAGATTTATGGTTCCTTGGCTGTGACAGTATAAACTTGGGGTTTATGTTCACTCAATACATCAATCACTTCTGCCAAATCTAAAAATTCTGTGTCAGTAAGCCACAGAGTTGAAATCTGTTAATACTGTCTCTTATACACATCTATATATATATCTTTTATTCTGAAACACCATTTTTCAAAATGTGTCTACAATGGGATAAACATTTTATAAACCTTACAAGTTGCCTTTAGAGAAACCACCAGACATGGATTTATCGTTGGGGCGTGTTTACATATACAAATATTGTTTTCCCATTTTCAGTTCCTTGTAAATAATAGGTGCGGGATGCTAAATGTCATTGTATTTATATGCAAAGCAGCATTTCTAATCCTGAGTCACTTCTTTCAACTAACACATCTGTCTTTGACCTCTCTTCCCATGGCATTTTAGAATTGCTGGGGAATTTATAATCAAAATTAGTTTGGCAGCTTTCTGAAAGATAGAACCAAATGTTCATTGCTGGAAGAAAAACATCAACTAATCCTGCTTTTATTATCGCACTCAAGAAAACCACTTTTTGCCACTGATTTTAACTCTGTTGTAGATTTCTCTCGGATCAGCTCTCCTGGATTTCAGTTTATAATTATATGTAACGTGAACCCCAATTTTGAAATGCCTAACTTTCTAGTGTATGCAGTGTTTTACAAATAGTCTATTCCATTTCTCTGAAGGAAAGTTTTCAAGGAAGTCAAGTGTTTTCCGTTTCAAATCTAAGTTTAATAATAACCAGTATTAATGCCTTGGTGTCATTCATTCTAAAATCTTGTCTGTCTTTTCATATAGCTAATATGTGTTAGTCACTTAGTTGTATCTGACTCTTTTGCAGCCCTGGTGATGTGAACCACCAGGCTTCTCCATCCATGGCATTTTCCAGGCAGGAATATTGGTGTGTCATTTTCTTCTTGTCATTTACTTCTCCAGGGGATCTTCCCAACCCAGGGATTGAACCTGGGTGTCCCTCATTGCAGGCAGACTCTTTACTGTCTGAGCCACTGGGAAGGCCCATTGCTTTTACGTGTGTATGTAATATACTTGGGTATACGTATGTGTGTATGATTCTTCCAGTTAACTCCAACAGAATTCCTTAGGACTTCCTTTAGCAGTACTTTACTCATTTGACAAATATATATTGAATTCTTTTGATGTGCTAAGTTTACTCCTAAGATTTAAAAGGAAACCAATATATAAAATGATATTTTTTATACAGATATATGAATGACTATGAATGACCCTATTCAGTTGTTCCAAGGACTCCAAATCTACTGGGAGAAACAAGCCACTGAATAGCAGTTATAAGGCCATACAGTAAGTGCTTCTCTGGAGTACGCATAGGAGATGCACAGCCCATTCCAGGGAAGGTCATGAGTGGAATGGAGTAATGGAATAATGAAAGGTAATGGAGTGGGTGGCTGGAGCCATCTGAGGCAGGAAGGTTTTTGGCAGGGTGAACAGTGAGCAGCATCTAGAAGAAGTATTAGCAAAACCTGGCAGAGTTTGTCTCTTAGGAGTTGTTCTCTATGAGAGGCTGTAGGTATGGTGACTAAACTCATGGACTCTGAGTTAAACTGACTGGGTTTGGATCCTGGCTCTGACACTTATGGAATAGGAAATTTAGCATCACTTTTGTGTGTCTCAGCTTCCCCATTTGTGTAAAAGTGGGCTTTAGACCAACACCAACCTTGTGAAGGTACAGTGAGATTATATGTACTGATATAGGCAGGATGCTTAGAGGAAAGTATTTTGCTTAGAGGAAAGGACTTTGAGAGTACTTCTGTTGGTTTGTTAGGGGTGAGTGTCAGGGTACCACAAACTGGGTGGATTAAACAATGGAAGTTTATTACTTCACAGCTCTGGAGAACAGAAGTCCGAAAGAAATATGCCTGAAAGGTTGGTTCTTTCTGGGGACTGTGAGAGAAGGATCTGTTCCTGGCCTCTCTCCTTGCCTTATAGACGGTCAGTCTTCTCCCTGAATCTCTTGGTGTATTATCTTCCCTAGATGCATGTCTCTGTGTCTAAATTTCCCCATTTTACAAGGATGCTAATCATATTGGATTAGTGAAGTAAAAAATCGCTCAGTTGTGTCCGACTCTTTGCAACCCTGTGGACTATACAATCCATGGGATTCTCCAGGCCAGAATACAGGAGTGGGTAGCCATTCCCTTCTCCAGGGGATCTTCCCAACCCAAGAATTGAATCCAGGCCTCCCGCCTAGCAGGTGGATTCTTTACCATCTGAGCCACCAGGGAAGCCCAAGAATACTGGAGTGGGTACTCCAGTGGATCTTCCTGACCCAAGAATCCAACTGGGTCTGCTGCATTTCAGGTGGATTCTTTACCAGCTGAGCTACCAGGAAAGCTGGATTAGGGCCAAACCCAGTGACCTCATCTTAACTAGTTACATCTACGGCAACCTTATTTCCCAATAAGGTCATACTCTGAAGTACCGAGAATAAGACTTCAACAAATGAATTGGAGTGGGGCATAACTGAACGCACATGTGTGCATGCTCAGTTATGTCCGACTGTTTGCAACCCCATGGACTGTAACCCACCAGGCTCCTCTATCCATGGATTTTCTTTGCAAGAATTCCTTCTCCAAATGAATGCATAACAGTGCTCAATTTTAAAAAAAGATGCTCATTTTCTGTTGCATAAAAGTTAAATGTTTAGACAAGATAGGTGAGAATAAGGAGGAAATTTAAATGGAAGTAGCTGCCCCTTTGAGAGGTAACAATTGTTGCCCAGAACTGCAAAGGTCTGTTTTGGTATATTTTTGATACTTAGGAGAAAAATGTCAAAGCCCATTTTTTTCATCATGTGCTAATCTTTTCACTTCTTAAATTGAAGATACATTTCTACTTTTAGTTGCCTCTTACTAAAAATCATAGTTTTATTTTTCCAAGCTATGATGGAACTTAGAGATCAGCAGTTCCAACCATCTCACTTGGAGAGGAGAGGGACAGGAAAGTTGGCTGAGGAGACCTTTGTTATCACCTTTGTAACCTCAATGGTACCCTTCTGGCCCCTAAGCCTCTTGTGGGTAAGAGAATGTCAGTGGCACATACTTTACTTACGTCTCACAGGTACTCAGTTGCCTTCAGCAACATTTACTTTCCCAACTCACTTATTATTTGTGGGAAGAGACAGATTGCTTACAGAAGAAATGGATAAAATGATGCTTTAATGTATTGTTTTCAATTTCACCCTAACTACTTTTTGTATTTGGACTTTTGATTTAGGTTGCCATTTCTCTGCTCTTCAGCACTGAAATAACCTCTTCCTAAGCATGTCAATCCTGTTTATTACCTAAGAGTCAGTCATTTCCTGCTGTCCCTCCAGGGCATAAATGGCATCTTTTGCTAACTGAGATCTCCTTTCCCATTCTTGTGGTTCCTTTCCTGTCCTCCCTTTCACTGTTTCATTCTTCACTTTCCCTCCTCCTGTCTCCTCTCTCCTCTTTCTTTCCCTTTCGCCCCCTTAACCTGTCCTTTGCAGCTTCATTCCTTATTTTCCTGTTTCTTCTAGAGACAGTAAACAGGAAACATAGCTTCAATTGTTACTGAATTTTTATACATTAATACCTTGGAAAGATTTATGGTTCCTTGGCTGTGACAGTATAAACTTGGGGTTTATGTTCACTCAATACATCAATCACTTCTGCCAAATCTAAAAATTCTGTGTCAGTAAGCCACAGAGTTGAAATCTGTTAATATTTCCGACATCAATATGGTGTTGTCAAATTTGAGATTTAGCCTTTTTTTCTATTACTTTTTTCCCTGCTTACATCATCATTGATGGTCTGATTAGAAAAAATGGAGTGATAAAACATGGCGAAACAGTTGTTACAGGGCTAATATGTATGTATATAAGTGGTATTAAACAATTAGTTGTAATGTCTAAGAATTTTAGCTTGAGGAGCTAGCATTTTTTTGTTGCTTATCATGTTTTTCCCATTCAAATTTTAGGTAGATTAATAGTGGAACACACATGCATTGTATAATTCTTAGAGCAAAAGTGGCATCAGAGTTGTGTTCCTCAAGTTCTGCAGCCTCTCACTGCATGTGAGAGACTGTCCAAAAGACTAGTAAACAACTCAAACATGCAGACTCTGACAGTGAACACATACAGCTTTGTTGATTTCCTTTTTCTTGGCATATAAGTAGAGGCCTGAAAAATATTTATATTTTAAGAATATTTTACTATGGTTATTCAGTTTAGTTTTCATCTTTTTAATGACCTGGTCATTACAGTTACATCTGTATATTAACCTTGAAAAGGGTCTAATTTTAGAGTTTTATTTTAGACTTTGTACATTTCTGAGGACGAAATATGACAGTGCCAGGGATTAAAAGGTCAGATGTTTCATTTTTCGTATTCTGTCTCACTATTTCCAACCTTAAGATCTCAGGATCCCTGTAGACTCTTTGAGCTAAGTGTGTGTGTATTAGTCGCTCTAGTGTGTCTGACTCTTTCTGACCCCATGGACTATAGCCTGCCAGGTTCCTCTGTCCATGGGATTCTCCAGGCAAGAATACTGGAATGGGTTGCCATTTCTTTCTCCAGGGGATCTTCTCAACCCAGGGATTGAACTCTGGTATCCTGCATTGCAGGCAGACTCTTTACATCGGAGCCACCAGTGAAGCCCAGAAATTATTGAGGACCACAAATAAAGAACTCTGATGTTATTTGAAATCAGATTACCTAGATTTTGGTGTTGATTGCATGTAACTGTCTAATCACTCCTTCTTCAGCCTCTGTGCACTTACGTATCCTCCACAAATGAATGGTTTAAGAGTGGGAATGCTTTAAATGTAATAACTACTTGTGAGGTGGTGAGTCCCTCACTTCTGAGGGTTTCACGTCCAAGAAGGCACCAGATTTCCAGCACATTGTTGACAGCATGTAGGGGTACATGTAAGCTTGATTGCTTCAACGTCCATAGATACCATTTCTCCCCTTTGAGGACAATAGCCATATATCCACGTTCTACATCAGGGAATAAATGAACTGGGAGCAGAAACCGATCCATGGCTGCTAAGGCCCTTGAGGTGAATCTTAGATTGAGAGCAAAGGGAAACAGTGTGTCAGACAAATGAAATCAGTATGTGATTGTCAATGTTTTTTAAAGTTTTATAGAATGAGATAACACTGAAGGCTGTGCTTGTATGTGTGAGGTAAGGAGGATGTGGGAAATCTCTGTATTTTTCTGTCCAGTTTTGCTGTGAACTGAGACCTGTTCTAAAAATTAACAGCTATTTAAAAAGAAATGCTCTCCACCAGACAAAAAGCAAACAAAAAACTCCAAAGCCAGATGTTTTCACTGGCAAATTCTATCATCCTTTTTATCGAAGAAATAATGTCAAGTCTACATAGACCTTTTCAGAAAATGGGGAAAGACAGACTCCTTCCCAAAACATGTGATAATAAAATCAGACAGTTCCATTAAAAAAAAAAGAAAAAAACGGTAATCCAGTATCCTTCATGAACATATATGCAATATCCCTTTTCAAAAACTGTAATCACTGTAGCAATAAGTAAAAAATGTAATGCATCATGACCAACTCTGTTTTATCCCAGGAATGCAAGGTTGCTTTAAATTTTGGAAAATCAATCATTGCAGTTTGACATATTCGCAGATTTTTTAAAAAGGGAAAATATTTAACATTTAGAACTTATGGTAGAAACTCTTGGCAAGCTAGAAATAGAGGGGAACTTCAGCAGACTTGTAAAAGGCATCATTGAAAAACCTTATAGTTATCATTCTCCAGTATGCTTTTCCTCTAAGTTCCAGAGCAAACCAAGTATGTCCACTCTGACCACTCCTATTTGATGTTGTATAGAATATCCTAGCCAAACCAGTAAGTCTAAGGAAAAATTATACATCTTCGTAAGGAAGAAGCAAACTCTCCAACATTATTGTTTTTCTTTTTTTGGTAGAAAATCTTGAGGAATCATCAAAAAATGCATTCACACTAATAATTGGGTTTGTCAAGGTTGCAATATGCAAGTTGCTTACTACTCTCATGTTTTTTCCNGGAAGAAGCAAACTCTCCAACATTATTGTTTTTCTTTTTTTGGTAGAAAATCTTGAGGAATCATCAAAAAATGCATTCACACTAATAATTGGGTTTGTCAAGGTTGCAATATGCAAGTTGCTTACTACTCTCATGTTTTTTCCCAAGAGAAATGGAATTTTTGTACACACACAAATTTATATGCAAATACTCAGTGTAGCTGTTAAAATAATAGTCAAACAGTAGAAAAAAACTCATTGTTTATCAGTTATTAATGTGATTTAACAAATGTAGGGGTATCTATAGACAATGGAATTCTACTTCTCAGCAATAAAAAGTACTGAGCTATTGGTACCTATAACAACTCTCAGAAACCTCATGCCAAGTGAGAGCAGCTAGACATAAAGGACTCCATGCTGCAATATTCTTTATATGATATTCTAGGAGAAGCAAAGTTAAAGTAAATAGATCAGTAGTTGCCAGTGGTCAAGACCCAGAGAGAAATTGAGAGCCAGGGTCATTAGGAAACTTATGGGGACAACAGAATAATTCTGCATTATGATAGGTATATTGGCAACAGGACGACAAACCTTTTTTAAAACTCTTTGAATTGTATACTTAAAATAAATTTTATTTCTCATAAATTATGCTAATATAAAGCTGAGCTTACTCCTTGGAAGAAAAGTTATGACCAACTTAGATAGTATATTCAAAAGCAGAGACATTACATTGCCNAAAAAAAAAAAAAAGAACTATTCAGGAAGAAGTTTTTTTCAGGGTGCCCTTCAATTATAATTTCTTACAAATAGGCAGGTGTGACTCCTTAGAATTTCTGCTCAAGTTTGAAAACAATGAAGACAAGTAAGCAATGAGACATATGATTTGAAATATAAGAAATAACTAGAAATGGTTTAATTACCAAAATCAGACTTTTGACCTCATCCTAATTTACTGAAATTCTAAAAGAAATGGGTAGCTTTGAGTAGTTACTAATCTAGAACTCAATCTTCAGTGTCCTCTCCTCAGAGAGAGAAATAAAACACCACAAGATGCCACTTCATACTTGCTAGGATGGCTATACTCACAGAGACATGTAATGACTAGTGTTGGCAGGAATGTATAGAAATGGGAACGTTTTACATACTTTGGATAAAAATATAAAATGATGCAGCCATGCTGGAAAACAGTATGGCAGGTCCTCAAAAGGTTAAACAGAGTTGCTGTGTAATACAGCAATTCTATTCATAACTGTATTCCCAAAAGAAGCGAAAAAATATGTTCACACCAAAACTTAGACATAAATGTTCACAGCAATATTACTGACATTAGCCAAAAAGTAGNCCAAGCTCCTCTGTCCATGGGATTTTCCAAGCAATAGTACTGGAGTGGATTGCCATTTCCTTCTCCAGGCTATCTTCCCGACCCAGGGATCGAATCCAGGTCTCCTTCATTGTAGACAGATGCTTTACTGTCTAAGCCACTAGGGTCCCATGACCAACCTAGAGAGCATATTAAAAAGCAGAGACATTGCTTTCACAACAAAGGTCCATCTAGTCAAGGCTATGATTTTTCCTTTGGTCACGTATGGATGTGAGAATTGGACTATCAAGAAAGCTGAGNTGCTTTACTGTCTAAGCCACTAGGGTCCCATGACCAACCTAGAGAGCATATTAAAAAGCAGAGACATTGCTTTCACAACAAAGGTCCATCTAGTCAAGGCTATGATTTTTCCTTTGGTCACGTATGGATGTGAGAATTGGACTATCAAGAAAGCTGAGCATTGAAGAATTGATGCTTTTGAACTGTGGTGTTGGAGAAGACTCTTGAGAATCACTTGGACTACAAGGAGATCCAACCAGTCCATCTTAAAGGAGATCAATCCTGGGTGTTCACTGGAAGGACTGATGTTGAGGCTGAAACTCCAATACTTTGACCACCTGATGCTAAGAGTTGACTCATTTGAAAAGACTCTGAATCTGGGAAAGATTGAGGGCAAGAGGAGAAGGGGACAACAGAGGATGAGATGGTTGGATGGCATCAACTCGATGGACATGGGTTTGAGTGGACTCTGGGAGTTGGTGATGGATGGGAAGGCCTGGCATGCTGCAGTTCATGGGGTCTCAAAAAGTAGGACTCGACTGAGCGGCTGAACTGAATTGTACTGATGTCAATCTGTATCCATTGTTCTGCCTATCACCTCTTTTACTTAATATCTGATCTTAATCTTATTGGTTTAATAACTCAGTAGATGCTGTGAGTGAGAGATTATGTTATTTCCATTCTGAGTTTAAAATAAAAAAAGTGATAAATGGGCTATATTTACTGACATTACTATCACCAATAATTTGTGAATATAACCTGTCTAATATTGAGTCCTGCAAGGACTTTATTCCTCAGCCACCTTTCTTTGCCTGTATGTACAAGGTTTAGAAGATGAATGGTGTTATTTACTTGGTGCCCTTCAGGGAAAATTAAATATTTATTCAAAGTATGTTTTTTCCCCTGATAACAAAACCAATAAACAAGTACTTTGATTAATGAATATTAGCACTTCTTATTGTAAGAGGTATGGATTCCTTATAGCTTGAAGGCAATTTTAAGCACAGTTTTATGGGAAAAGAAGTGGCATTTGTTTTAGGTTTGAGGATTTAAAGAAAATGTTTCTGGGACAGGAGTAAAGAAAGTTGGATTCTTGACCCAGCACTAACATCTTTTGGCTAAATCACCTTAGTAAGTCACTCTGTACTTAAACTCAATTTTGTTTTTTCTTTTTTTTTTTAAGCTTTTTTTTTAAACTTTATTCTACTTTGCAATACTGTATTGGTTTTACCATACATCGACATGAATCCACCACAGGTGTATACGAGCTCCCAATCCTGAATCCCCCTCCCACCTCCCACCCCACATCGTCTCTCTGGATCATCCCCGTACACCAGCCCCAAGCATCCTGCATCCTGTATCAAACATAGACTGGTGATTCGTTTCTTACATAATAGTATATATGCTTCAATGCCATTCTCCCAGATCATCCCGCCCTCTCCTACTCCCTCTGAGGCCAAAAGTCCATTCTCTATGTCTGTGTCCTTTTGTTGTCTCACATACAGGGTCATCATTACTATCTTTCTAAATTCCATATATATGTGTCAGTATGCTGTATTGGTGTTTTTCTTTCTGGCTTACTTCACTCTGTATAATAGGCTCCAGTTTCATCCATCTCATTAGAACTGATTCAAATGTATTCTTTTTAATGGCTGAGTAATACTCCATTGTGTATATGTACCACAGCTTGCTTATCCATTCATCTGCTGATGGACATCTAGGTTGTTTCCATGTCCTGGCTATTATAAACAGTGCTGCAATGAACATTGGGGTACATGTGTCTCTTTCAATTCTGGTTTCCTCGGTGTGTATGCCCAGCAGTGGGATTGCTGGGTCATAAGGCAGTTCTATTTGCAATTTTTTAAGGAATCTCCACACTGTTTTCCACAGTGGCTGTACTAGTTTGCAATCCCACCAACAGTGTAAGAGGGTTCCCTTTTCTCCACATCCTCTCCAGCATTTATTGCTTGTAGACTTTTGGATCACAGCCATTCTGACTGGTGTGAAATGGTACCTCATTGTGGTCTTGATTTGCATTTCTCTGATAATGAGTGATGTTGAGCATCTTTTCATGTGTTTGTTAGCCATCTGTATGTCTTCTTTGGATAATTGCCTATTTAGTTCTTTGGCCCATTTTTTGATTGGGTCGCTTCTTTTTCTGTAGATGAGCTGCATAAGTTGCTTGTTTTTCATTTCAAAATTGAAATTAAAGTAATACTTAAAGTAATCATATATAACATATCCTGGCAATGTAGCATTCAAGGAAAAAAAATATTCTTATACTACAGATAAATACTTCTGTGTAAAGTTGCTTCAGTTGTGTCCAATTCATGGTGATCCTATTGACTGTCACCTGCCAGGCTCCTCAGTCCATGGGATTCTCCAGGTAAGAATACTAGAGCAAGTCGTCATGCCCTCCTCCAGGGATAAATAATTACGTATAACATATTATACTTAAGACACAAAATAAACTATGTTGACTAGATGGTTTTGCCTGTAAACTCTTCCATGGCTTTAGTATTGCTTATTTTCCCTCACTTTGACTTATATTCTGCTTAGGCACTTGTAACTTAATATCTTTTGTAGACATCTTTGAATTATTTTCAAGTGTTTAGGTGAGAGATTATATGTCCATTATAAGAGCTTTGAGGAAGAAATTATTTAATTATTATTTTTAAAAATTATTATTCATCATCATTAATTTTATAAAATCATCATTTTATAATTTTATAAAATCATCATCAATTTTATAAAAAAATTTCAGAATTTTTAAAGTAAATACAATTAAAATCTTACATCTACCGTTTAATGATAAATGTAATCTTGAGCAAGTTATATATCAATTATTTTGCTTCATTTATTGTTTTATAAAACAGGAGTAATACCAATGTTTTAAGGTTGTGTGAAGACGAAATGAGAACAGTTGCCATTTGTAACGCTTCCAGAATTTCCTGAATTAGTATGAGAGTACTTTCCATTATACATATTCATTAGTTTCTTTCAACTCAAAATCATTAAGGAGAAGTTAGGATAAAGGATATTTCCTTCAATAAATCAGCTGTAAAACCAAAAACTTTCTAACTTATTGACCTGTTAATTTTAAAGATTATGGAGATATAAACAGAAAAATATTGAGATAAGGGTAGATTAACCATATTCTCCCATATCACAGAAGAGGTATAGATTAAAAAGTAGAGATTTGTTTTTCTCAAAAAATTTCCTCTGACTACATAAGTTTTCTTTGTTAGTTTATTTTAAAATTTGAAGTCCAAACTTTTATGTAAATAAAATATTCAATCTCAGAGTAGATTAACAAAAGAAATATTTTTATATATAGTTTTTACTGTAGGTTCTTTAGAGAAACTGTAACTATCTTTTCTATGGTTCAAAGCTTTATTAAATGATATTTGGGTCTAAAAAATGTACCCCATTTGGCTAAAATACCCAAGGGAGAATAAATTTTGTAATAGATGTATAAAACTGGAGGCAACTCAATTTTATCTGGGATTCTTGGCAGTCAATGGGATTTTTAATAGACTCTTTGGTTTTACATCTGCATATCATTTAGTTAAGTCAAAAATGTCAAATGTAGTCTTATATTCCACAATTTATTAATATTAGTTTTTCTTTGAAAAACTATATACATTCTACTAGCAGAGTCAGACATGACTGAAGCGACTTAGCAGCAGCAGCAGCAGCAGCAGCAGAGTTATTCAGATGATGAGTTAATTCTTAAAGAATATTTTAAAAAGTATAAAATTCATTATATTAAATAAAATGTAATTGTCTTTGCTTCACTTGCCATAAAAAATATACTATAGATCATATTAAACACCATAAATTTATTTTCCCACAGTTCTGGAGATTGAGAAATCTGAGATCAAGGTGCTGGCCAATTCAGCTCCTGGTGAGAATTCTCTTTCTTGTTTGCAGAGTGCTGCTTTCTCACTGTATGCTTACATGTTGGAGAAGGAGCTCTGGTACCTTTTCTTTTTCTTGTGGGATACCAGCCCTTTAGATTAAAGTCCTGACTTTATATCCTCATTCACCCTTATCATCTCTTTTCCAAATACAATCCGATCACATGAGTGTTAGGACCTCAAGACATTAATTACCAGGGGGTGGTGGAGTAGGCACAAACATTCAGTCCATTAGCGATTTCAATAATCCATTGTGATTCTACATGCTATTAAAGTGTGTCAGTTTATATCTGTGTATTTGAACACTTTGGGTTTCATCTTTATTTCATCAGTTATTTACTTAGTGTTGATTATCCAGGCTCTATCCTAATGTAAGGAGAAGGAAATGGCAACCCATTCCAGTATTCTTCCCTGGAGAATTCCATGGACAGAGGAGCCTGGCAGGCTACACAGTCCATGGGGTGGCCAAGAGTCAGACACAACTGAGCAACTAACACACATATCCCTGTGAGAGAACCGAGATTAGTTAATCTCATCTCCTGGAACTCATGGTTAACATTGTTACAAGATGAAAATGTGAATGTTTCAGTCAGAACACAGATTGGCACCTGCACTATGCATTGAGCAGAGTGGGCTTTGAATAGCTAAAGAGAACTGGAGAAGTAGGAGGAAGAGGAAATAGCATTTTCAGAGATAAAGATAGTGATGGTGCAATAAGGAAAATCTAACTAACTTGTGATGACTGTGGAAGAATGATGAAAAATGTCACTAAGAAAATATGGCAGGACAATTTTATGAGAAGAGTTATCTACAAAGTTTTTACATTTTCTCTTTTTAACAAGAGTTGTGGAAAACCATTTATCTTGGAATCTAGTAATAAATATACCCAAACAAAATAATTGTTCTAGTATTTTTATAACTGATCATTCACTTTAAAAGTTATCATTATAGTAACTGAAAAGTGATGAGGTATAATGGGTCTGATATACCATCTGTGAGTAAAATTTTTAATTAACTGACCATCAAAATTTTCTGTTGCTAGGAACATTGTAAGATTAAGACTAGAGTGAGTATAACAACAATTTTATTAATTCTGAAAAATCAGAAATTTATTGAGCTGAGTTTTATGTGTAAGGCAGAGTGCTCAATGAATTACATATATTTTCTCCTTCCAGCCTTACCATAATTCTACAAAAGAGATATAGTTATCTCCATTGAACAGATGGGAAATTTAAATCTCAATGAGGTTCAAGAATTTAACCAAGTTCTCTCTGCTAATAAGTAGGATTCCAGTCATATCTATCTGACTTAAAAGTCCTTTCATTTTCCATTACTCTACCTTCCTCCTCTTGAGAAAGGCACTTAGTTTATTTCTACTTGCATCCCTTAATTGATTGAGGATTATAACTCAGACACCCTTAGTGGAGAGACTTCTGTAGCACCAGTCTAGACATTTCAAAGAGTGTCAGTGAAAAGAGTTGGTTCAGAGGATATTAGCTGCAGTGTTTTCTTTAGTCTTGTGAGGAAGCGATGTTAATGAGCTACTCATGAGCCTTAAGGTTTAGGTAAACTAAAGAGAATTAATTTTCTAACATATAACTTGATCTTTTTAAATATAAGATAGTTTATTCCAAAGCAGTGTATTATTATTATCAATGTGAATGATATCTTACTTTTAAAAAGGTATGTTACGACTCAGTGTCCATAAATACTATAAATATTCAGTTTGTAAGTTATTTGTGGGAATTGCATAAAAATTAAAGCTTTATTGCAAAAACATCAGCCTTTTTTCAACATCTTTGTATGTTTTAGAATATATGAAACTTATCAAGTTCAGTGTTTGAAGACTGTGATAGACACAAACTTTTTGAGAACAGGTGAAGTGTGTGACTTGCTCTCTAAGCAATCACTGTTGTCACTCACTAAATCTGTCACATAACTCTATTGTAAACATTTTCCCAGAATTTAATGTTATCTGTCTTCTATGTTGTTGTTCTTATTTGTTTCACTGTCATTTCCAGGAAGGAAGAGATTTCTATCTGTTATGTTCCACTTCTATATTTCCTACAGTAGCTCCCAGGAAGTTTTTGGTTCTCAATATGAATCTTTGTTGGGTAAATTATTTGTTTGACTTTCCTACCTAATATTAATAGAATGCTTAATAGTATATTCTATGAGGTCAGAGCAATTACCATCTATCATATTTACTTCTGTGTTAAATACATCTAGAGCAACATTTAGTACATCACAAATGATAATCAAAATATATTTAATAAATTTATACTGCTTAATGATAATTACAGCATTTATATGACACTTTACATATTAGTATATTGAAACATGGTCTTGTCTGGTTGCTCAGTGGTAAAGAATCTGGCAGGAGACTTGGGTTTGATCCCTGGGTCCAGAAGATCCCCTGGAGAAGGAAATGGCAACCCACCCCAATATTCTTGCCTGGGAAATCCTATGGACAGGGCCTCTTGTGCTACAGTCCATGGGGTTGCAAAGATTCTGACATGACTTAGCGGTAAACAACAACAATAACAGTATTGAAATATACAGATTTGCCAGTATGTTCCCATAAAGGGCTATTTCATATAACCTGACTGTACAAAGCCTGTTTCTATCTGAGTTATTTCTTACAGGAATCCAGTAAGGGAATTATTACTAATAAGGGAAAACAATAGACTATGATAGCTTTGGTAGATGAAAGAGCAGACTTGAGAACAATTAATCTTGGGAAAGCAAGACTTGTTAAATGTAGAAAGACATTGCTATTTCTTTTTTCTTTGTTGTGTTGAATATAATCTGGATTCATCTTTTATAATCATAACCCTGAAATGGCTCTTGTGTCTTTTCATGAAGCCTCATTACATATCAGATGTAGCTTTACCTATATATACACAAATTTACTTCTACTCCTCAGTCAATGACAAGCCATGTTAATAAACTTTCTTAGTTTAAAACCCTGGAATCCACTTTGATTTGTCTTTTTTCTCACCTTTATCCATCCTACCAGTGAGTACTTTCAGTGCAGCTCCACTTCTGTGTCCACCATCCCCTGTATTACCACTTAGTAAAATCACCTCTATCTCTCACTTTAATAAAATCTTTTGTGCATGAAATCATATTGCTCAGAAAGCAGTAAGATATAATCTTAGTCTTGAAACTAATTTGCAAAAACTGAATTAATACAAATAATAAATAATCTTACCTCTTTCTTTTCTTTGCAGAATATGAATTATCAAATTTTTAGTGTTGTTGTGGTTTAGTTACTTAGTCTTGTTTGACTCTTTGTGACCCCATGGACTATAGCCCACCAGGCTTCTCTCTCCATGGGATTTCCCAGGCAAGAATACTGGAGTGGGTTGCTATTTCCTCCTCCAGGGGATCTTCCCAGTGCAGGGATTGAACTTGTGTCTCTAGTATCTCCTGCATTGCAGGGGGACTGTCGACTGCTGAGCTACCAGGAAAGCCAGGTACACAAATTAAAATAATGTGGTTTTATGGTGTTTATACATTTAAACAAAATGGATATAAGGGATATTTTTATGGAGAAATCTAAGTGATCATTTATTGATTTATAAGTTAAAAATAAGAAAATACAGATTTTATAATCACCCATGTAGTGTGAAGATAGACTAGATTTTAAATGATGATTTTAAAAGTATGCTAGTTTAGAAAACAATGATAATAAACGTGACAGATACACTGAATAGTTCTTACTGCTGCTATTTGAATGCTATGTATGTAAATTCCAAGTTGAAGGCAAAAGTAATTACTATAGGGGAGAAAAAACACTAATATGGTGTAACTAATTACTGTCAATTAGGCATATTTTAAATGGTGTGTTTGGTTGAATCAAAGTAATCTGACATAATAAATGCTTCTTTATTTTTTTAGGACACATGGATTGTCATCATCATGATTTTAAATGTAGAGTTTAATGGTTCAAATTTTAAACAAAAAGAAATCAAATTGAAGGAAACTGAACTATGAGTCATTAATATATGTATTATGACAGAATTATAGTCTACACTGCTTATGAATATATTTTATATTTGAAAAATACTCAGACAATGCTTACATTTCATTGCTTAATCAATATATTCTACCATAAAGATTATTACAATGTTTCATTATGACTACAGTGAAATTTTGCTTATAAGAAATCATTTTAATGCTTTAATATGTGGAATAATTCTTAAATTTTGAAAAATTTAGTGTTTTTCTCATGAAAACATATATAAGAAGTGTAAAAATGTATATTAGAAAATTACTTTGTATTTCTTATATGAACATCTATAATAAAATTAAAAATACATAGTTGGCATTTGTCCTCAGGGTTTAAAAAAGCTTCTAAATACCTTGGAATTTTCTGAGTGACAGAATTATAGAAGCATCTTTTTTTTTCTATTTATAAAAAGCCCCTTTTATGAGCTTCTCAGGTGGTACAGTGGTAAAGAATCCACCTGCAATACAGGAGACACTGGAGATGCACGTTTGATTCCTGAGTTGGTAAAATCTCCTGGAGAAGGAAATGGAAACCCACTCTAGTATCCTTGCTTGGAGAATTGCATGGACAGAGGAGCCTGGTGGGCTGTAGTCCTTGGGTCACTAGCAGTCAGACATGACTAAGCAACTGAGCATGCATGAATTTCATCCATACTTGAGTTTATGGAATGAGATGAAAGAATATTAGGGCCATCTGGATAGTTTCAGAATAGATGCTGGTCTTCAGAAAGATGAAGGCATATTTAGAGGGTTATAACTTTCAGTCCCACTGCAGAGTTGGGGGTGATAGTGAGAGAGAACTGGAGGTTGAGTTAATCACCCACCGTCACCTATTTAATCAATCATACCTATGTAATTGCATTTTTATACTGTTCATGTGGTTCTCCTGGCAAGTATACTGGGGTGGTTTGCATTCCGTCCTCTGATGGATCATGTTTGATCAGAATTCTCCACTATGAAATGTCCATCTTGGGTGGCCCTGCAAGGCATGACTCATAGCTTCATTGAGTTACACAAGCCCTTTTGCCAGGATGAGAGGTGGTAAGACCAGACATTATGGAGTATGAAGTCAAATGGGCCTTAGGAAGCACTGCTGTCAATAAAGCTAGTGAAGGCAATGAAATTTGAGCAGAGCTATTTAAAATCTTAAAAGATAATGATATCAAAGTGCTGCACTTAATATATCAGCAAATTTTGAAAATCCAGCAGTGGCCACAGGACTGGAAAATGTCAATCCTCATCCCAATTCCCAAGATAGGCACAAGAATTTTCAAACCACCATATAGTTCTCCTCATCTCCCATGCTAGTAAGGTTTTGCTCAAAATTCTGCAAGCTGGCCTTCAGCATTACGTGAACTGAGAACTTCCAGATGTCCAAGCTGGGTTTAGAAAAAGCAGAGGAAACAGAGATCAAATTGCCAATATTTGATGAATCATAGAGAAAGCAAGGTGATTCCAGAAAAAAAACAAAAACAAAAACAAAAAAAAATCTACCTCTGTTTCATTGATTATACTAAAGCTGTTGATTGTGTGGATCATAACAAATTGTGGAAAATTCTTAAAGAGAGGAGAATATCAGATCATCTTACCTATCTCCTGAGAAACCTGTATGAGGCTCAAGATGCAACAGTTAGAACCCTGTATAGAATAACACATTGGTTCAGCACTGAAAAAAGAGGTTGTTTATTGTCACCCTTTTATTAACTTATATGCAGAACACATCATGACAAATGCCAGGCTGGATGAGTTATAAGCTGGAACCAGGATTGCTGGGGGAAATATCAACAATCTCATATATGCAGATGATATCACTCTAATGGAAGAAAGCAAAAAGGAACTAAAGAACCTCTTAATGAGAGGACTTCCCTGGTGGCTCAGATGGTCTGCCTACAATGTGGGAGACCCAGGTTCAATCCCTGGGTCAGGAAGATCCTCTGGAGAAGGAAATGGCAATCCACTCCAGTACTCTTGCTTGGAAAATCCAATGGCCAGAGGAGCATGGTTGGCTACAGTCCATGGGGTCACAAAGTCAGATGTTACTGAGTGACTTCACTTAATGAGGGTGAAGGAGGAGAGTAAAAAAAAGATGGCTTAAAACTAAATACTAAAATAGCTAAGATCATGGCATCCAGTCCCATCACTCATGGCAAATGGAAGTGGAAAAGTTGGAAGCAGTGACAAATTTCCTTTTCTTGGGCTCTAAAATCACCTTGGATGGTAACTGCTGTCATGAAATTAGAAGTTGATTGCTTCATGGCAGGAAAGCTCTGACAAACATAGACAGTGTGTTAAAACGCAGAGACATCACTTTTCCAACAAATGTCCATATTGTCAAGGCTATGGTCTTCCCAATAGTCACATTCGGTTGTGGGATCTGGACAATAAAGAAGGCATAGTGCTGAAGAACTGATGATTTCAAGCTGTGGCGCCAGAGAAGACTCTTGAGAATCCCTTGGACAGCAAGGAGATCAAACTAGTCAGTTTTAAAGGAAATCAACCCAAAAGACTCACTGGAAGGAACAAGGCTGAAGCTGAAGCTCCAATACTTTGGCCACCTGATGTGAACAACCAGCTCACTGGAAAAGGCCCTGATGCTGGGAAAGATTAAAGGCAGTAGGAGAAGAGGGCAACAGAGGATGAGATGTTTGGATGGCATCACCAATGCAATGGACATGAATTTTGGCAAAATCCTGGAAATGGTGAGGGACAGGGAGGCCTGGTGTGTTGTGGTCCATGGGGTTGTGAAGATTCAGAAACAACCTGGCAACTAAAAAACAGTCTATGTAACTAAACCTCCTGGTTGGTGAATACATTGAGATGCTAAGAAGTGATGTACCTAGAGAAAGCATGAAAACCCCATGCCCTTCCCTCTTACATTGTATCCCTTCCACTTGGCTGTTTCTGTGTTGTATTTTTGATAATAAACTAGTAATAGTAAGTAAAGCATTTTCCCGAGTTCTGTGAATCATTCTAGCAAATATCAAACTGATTTATAGCAATCAGTCAGAAATATGGGAGGCCTAGAACTTGTGATTGGCATTTGAAGTGTGTGTGTGTTTGTGTGTGTGAGGGGTAGCTTTGTGAGACTGAGCCCTTAACCTATGGAGTGTTAACTCCATGTAATTAATGTCAGTATTGAGTTGAATTGTAGGACACTCATTTGGTGTCCAGAAAGTAGGGGAATTTGTTGGGTGATGAAAAAATCCACACATTTTTGTCAAAAAAATGTGAATAAATATAGTTTGTAGCACCCACACTATATTAATGTAAACACTGTACTTTTATCAGTTAGATGTGGAGCACTGTTTTTTCTATTCAAGATGTTCCAAGTGGAAAAGAAAGCCTTAGTTCAATAAATTATTATAAAATCATATTTTTAAAAAGTGTCTCAGAAGGCCAAATATCAAGGCCAAAAAAGCTTCAACTAACTTATTAGGAGAAATGTTTAGTTTTTCTAGCATTAGACTCCAAAAAAGTCAAGCTAATATGGACACATTTTAGCATGCCTTCTGAAGTACATATGTAATAATTGCAAAATTACTAAATCATTATCTCATCTCCTTTTAGCATAAATTAATTAATAACTCAATCAAATATATGACTGTTAGTTTCCAAGTTCAGGACAGTTCAGTTCAGTTCAGTCGCTCAGTCGTGTCCAGCTCTTTGTGACTCCATGAATCGCAGCACTCCAGGCCTCCCTGTCCATCACCAACTCCCGGAGTTCACTCTGACTTACGTTCATCGAGTCAGTGATGCCATCCAGCCATCTCATCCTCTGTCATCCCTTTCTCCTCCTGCCCCTAATCCCTCCCAGCATCAGAATCTTTTCCAAAGAGTCAACTCTTCCAATGAGGTCGCCAAAGTACTGGAGTTTCAGCTTTAGCATCATTCCTTCCAAAGAAATCCCAGGGCTGATCGCCTTCAAAATGGACTGGTTGGATCTCCTTGCAGTCCAAGAGACTCTCAAGAGTCTTCTACAACACCACAGTTCAAAAGCATCAATTCTTTGGCACTCAGCTTTCTTCACAGTCCATCTCTCACATCCATACATGACCACTGGAGAAACCATAGCCTTGACTAGATGGACCTTTGTTGGCAAAGTAATGTCTTTGCTTTTCAATATGCTATCTAGGTTGGTCATAACTTTCCTTCCATGGAGTAAGTGTCTTTTAATTTCATGGCTGCAATCATGATCTGCAGTGATTTTGGAGCCCCTGAAAATAAAGTCTGACACTGTTTCCACAATTTCTCCATCTATTTCCCATGAAGTGATGGGACCAGATGCCATGATCTTCATTTTCTGAATGCTGAGCTTTAAGCCAACTTTTTGACTCTCCTCTTTCACTTTCATCAAGAGACTTTTTAGTTCCTCTTGACTTTCTGCCATAAGGGTGNATTTGATCTCTGGTTCCTCTGCCTTTTCTAAAACCAGCTTGAACATCTGGAAGTTCACAGTTCACATACTGCTGAAGCCTGGCTTGGAGAATTTTGAGCATTACTTTACTAGCGTGTGAGATGAGTGCAATTGTGCAGTAGTTTGAGCATTCTTTGGCATTGCCTTTCTTTGGGATTGGGATGAAAACTGATCTTTTCCAGTCCTGTGGCCACTTCTTAGTTTTCCAAATTTGCTGGCATATTGAGTGCAGCACTTTCACAGCATCATCTTTCAGGGTTTGAAGTAGCTTAACTGAAATTCCATCACCTCCACTAGCTTTGTTCATAGTGATACTTTCTATGGCCCACTTGACTTCACATTCCAGGATGTCTGGCTCTAGGTGAGTGATCACTCCATCGTGATTATCTGGGTCATGAAGATCTTTTTTGTACAGTTCTTCTGATCTCTTGAGAAAAAAAATTTATGAATATTCAGAAGTCACTATGTGAACTAAGGAACAAAGTTAAAAATAACAATAACTTATTTTAACATTATTTGAAAGAGAATATCAATCTTTTTTTTAGCTTAACTCAGTTGTATTATTGAGAGGTAAAACCTCTTATAATCAAATGTTTTAAAAATTAACTTATGATCATTACTGATATTATTTGACTATAATGATAGACATTTTATAAAAAATGTGACAAAGTACATATAATAAAACTAAAGGAACATAAACACTTATTCAAAACCTCAAAAATGATGGTTTGAGTTTATAATTAAAGCAGTATTTCAAATCAATGGGGAAAGGATAAATGCTTTAATAAATGGCCTGGAAAATTGGCTATAAATTTGAGAAATGAGTTTAACTCCCTCTCACATGCCATGTAAAAACTGAATTTTAAAAGAATTAAAGAGAAATTCCATAAGCGTAAATATAAAAGGAATGAAGTAAATGCAAATATATTGAAAATTTGGGAGTGGAAAATGCTTTCTTAAGTAAAACATAAAATCAGAACTCTTAAAAAAAAAGCAATAATGGAGATCACTATTATCTTATAGCATATATTCACTGAAGAGCTAGTAGAAAAATGACAGGCTGGAATAAATATTTATGATGGATATTATTAACAAAAAATAAACTCCATAATGTAAAATCTCATTTAATGTTGTGCAAAGTAAGTATTAATTCAACTTGCCAATGTGCAAAAGTGATATGAATATATAATACTAAAGAGAAAACCCATAAATTCTAATACAAATAAAATTATCCACAATTTCACATTTAGTCAGCATTGAAGAGAGACATAACATCCCAGTGTTTAAATATAGGAAAATCTTTTAAAATTCAATGGTATTTATTTTTGCCAAGAGTTGGAGCTGAGATTCTGGCAAAACACTCTCCTAACACTGTTGGAAGAAATTTAAAATTAGACAGACTTAAGTAAATATGCATCCCTTTTGCTTCAGCAATTCTGCTTCTAAAATCCATCTAACAGTAATATCAATATATGCATAGAGATACATGCATAAGGATGTTTATGGCAATATTTCTTGTAATAAAGGGGAAAAAACATTGAAAATTCAATCAGAAAAATGGTTAAAGTATTTAGGACATTATCTATGGTGTAAAATGTCATGCTGCTTAAAAAAAAATTGATTAAACCTTTATGTTGACACAGAAAGATGTTTATGTTTCAAATTTTAAAAGCAGATTGTTGAATCATACATATATTCTTTTTTCATATTCTTTCCCATTATGGTTTATCACAGGATATTGAATATAGTTCCCTGTGCTATAAAATAGGACCTGATTTTTTTTAATTTAAATTTATTTATTTTAATTGGAGGCTATTACTTTAAAATATTGTATCGGATTTGCCATACTTTAACATGAACCCACCACGGGTGTTCCTGATTGTTTATCCATCCTCTATATATACTAGTTTGCACCTGATTTTCCCAAACTCTCAATCCTTCCCTCCCTGCTACCGTTTTCCCCTGAAATATACATAATATGTTCATATCAGCTTAAAATACAAAATGTGTGTGTATGTGTGTGTATGTATGTGTGTGTCTGTGTAAATATACACACCTCAACCATACAAAAAGGAATGGTTGGATGTTTCAAGTTTTATCTCTTGGTTTGGGGCATGAATGAGAAGGAGGGGCTTCCCAGTTGGCTCAGTGATAAAGAGTTAGCCTGCCAATGTAGGAGACACAGGAGATGCTGGTTCAGTGCCTCGATGGGGAAGGTCCCCTGGAGGAGGAAGTGGCAACTCACTTCAGTGTTCTTGTCTGAACAACCCCATGAACAGAGGAACCTAGTGGTCTACAGTCTGAGAGTTGCAGAGTCAGACACTACTGAGTGATTGAGCACACACACATACATGAATGGTGAGGACAGAGAGGGTACTGATGAAAGAGGACTTTCAGATGCTAATAGTATTTTTATTTTATAATTAAAAAAGTATATTTGTTATATATCAATTTTAAGAGTGAAAATGATACACTCCTGCTTTCAGAAATATATTTCATATTCTGTTTTCATTTTAATCAGGGATTCTAATATTTAATTAATATCTTCTTCCAATGAACTTTTTGGTCTTCAACTGTACCACAAATGCTCTGTTAACATTTCAGAATTCTTTTATATTTATCCTTTTTGAATATAAATGCTTTGGTATCCAAGTTACTAAAAATATAGCTCAATTTGTGTAAGTAACTGGAAAATCCAAATGAGTAATTTACATATTAATATTACACTTAATGAGTTATTACATCACTGTTTAAAAAAAAACAAGTTGTAGAAAACAATGAATTAGGAATTCATTGGCTATGCAAATTTGTAAACTGTTGTTTCCCTGCAACAAATATCCTGTCATTAACATGGGAAAAATGCTTCTCTATCAAATGTTTTTATTTTCTTCCAGTTATTGGTCATAATACTTTATCATGAACATGTTACCTAGTTGGAACAACGTAGTTGATATTTTCTTGTTAGTCAGCCAGTTTGGAAGCAGACGGTTGTGTGAGTGGAATATCAGAAGGACCAGAAAAATAGTATCTAGTGATGCTTGATATCTAGACTGCAAAAATGATCTGAAGCTAGAAAAGCCTATGTGAAAGCAAATATTGTTCTGTTAGTATATAGCGCCACCCAGTGTTACAGAATTCTCTATGGAGCACTCTACAGAGGAGGCTCTCGTGCCTAGGGAAAAAGGAATACAAACCACTCTATGTGAGCTTCATATTAATATGTTATTTTAATGTTTTTAGGGACATTGCACATGCTGGCTGATTAGAAAACATTAAGTCAAAAAACAAAAGCAACATGAAACAAACTGAAATGATCACTCTAATCTCTATATCCTGGTAATTATTCTCTTTCTCGATCATTGTTGCTTGAAAGAGAAAAAGTCCATGAATACTGTTGCAGTTTTATTAATTCACGGTGTATTTCAAGGTACTTTAAAACATTCCAAAGAGACAATTCCAATAGCCATTGTAGATTCATGCGTACTTCATGTTTCTGAATGTATGAAATGATAACTTTTCTTTTGAATTAAATTACAGATGAAAATGAGAATGCATTTTTAGTTTTCTATACTGACTTTTGACACAGGGATTTGATGCTTCAGAGAGATGCTATTGGCAATTAAACAAACAATGAGAACATAAATATTCATATTCAGGAAGATGTAGAAATAAAACATAATAAAAAAAGACATTGCTTCATTACTTATTTGCTGTAGTGATAAAGAAAAAACTAAATTTCTTAAGTCCTCAGACTTATATGCATTTGATAAGAGTAACTCTATCTTCTAAGAAAAAACCCTCCTCATTTTACTTAGTTTCTTGAGTGTTCTTTAAATGTGCTGCTCCACTTTATCTTGCTGCCTTTTAAAAATTTGTCTCTGTTGTTGCCTGAAAATATATACCCATTGCCTTCACCTAACTCAGGGCTGCTTCTTTGCACAATCTATAGTCACATCACATTTGGGGTTTCTATAAATTCATAAATTTTCCTCATTTAAATTATTCTCTTTTCAGGTTCTCTCCCTAATATGGTTTTATTTTCCTCCACTTGAAATATTTCGGTTAGCACTTAGCAAATGTAACCTGCTTTTGTTCTTCTTGCTCTTACCCTTGTTACCATCATCATTATCAATTTTACTCTTTTATTTCTTAGGCCTTATCTCCTGGTATGTTGACTCCTTTTGTTGCATGTCTTTCTTGGTTTGCTCTTTTTATTCCCATACCATCATTGTGATCTAGGCCCTTGTTACCTGAAACTGCTATTACAAATTTCTCCTATTTAATCTCTGTTGTTTCCATCTTCTTTCAATCCAACCTACACAGAATAAAATTTACACATAAAAAAAATTTCTTATTGTCTTTCCAAACAGACTGCTTAAAGGTAAGAACCATGGCTTTCTCTCTATATTGTCAGTATTTGATACTGTGTGTACTTATTTGATCCAGGTAACATCAGGAATAACTATGTGACCATGGTGTAACTATGCACTAATACAAAGCAAACTATTGATTATGATTAAAATTCAGTGGTGTTAGGTGGAAAGATTCATGGAATTTACATCATTTTGTCAGTGGAGGTTTTCTCTTTTCAAATGTAAACTTATGTCAGCTTTTTCACAACAAAGTTATTTTAAAAATTCTTTCACCATATGTCTGTTTTTGTATGAGTACCACCTTGTTTTGATTATTGTAGCTTTGTACTACTGTCTGAAGTCTGGAAAGGTTATGCTACTGGTTTTGTCCTTTTTCCTCTAGATTGCTTGGCAATTCTGGGTCTTTTTGGCTCCATATAAGTTTTAGGAATGTTTGCTTTAGTTCTGTGAAAAATATCATGTATAGTTTTATAGGTGTTGCATTAAATCTGTAAATTGCTTTGAGTAATATGGCATTTAGAAAAATATTAATTCTTCTAATCCAAAAGCATGGACTATCTTTCCATTTCTCTGAATTATCTTCAATTTACTTTATCAGTGTTTTATAGTTCTCAGTGTATAAGTCTTTCACTTGTTTGGTCAGGTTCATTTCTAGTTGTTTCTTCTTTTTTTTTTTTTTTTGATGTGATTTTAAATGGGATTTTTGTTTATTTATTTTAATTTTCTACTTTCTTTTTTGGGTATTTTGTTGTTAGTGAAAAGAAATGCAACAGATTTGTCTTTTAATAATGTATCCTGCTACCTTGCTGAATTCATTTATAAGTTCTAATAGTTTTTGTCTTCAGGCTTAGGGTTTTCTATATACAGTATCATGTCATTTACATGTAATAAAAATTTTATCTCTAAGTATCCTTTGCTAGATGAATGCATGAGAAGATGTGATTAATTTATACAATGGAATATTACTCAGCCATAAAAATGACATAAAATCATTTGCAGCAATATGGTTGGGCCCAGAGATTATTATACTAAATGAAGTAAGTCAGAGGGAGAAAAACATGTCATACAATATCAGTTTTTTTGTGGAATCTAAAAAATATTATACAGTGAACTTATTTACAAACAGAAATAAACTCACAGACATAGTAAACAAAATGATTTCCAAAGAGGAAAGATGGGTAGGGATAAATTAGGAGTTTGAGACTAATAGATATACACTACTTTATATACAATAGGTAAATGACAAGGTCCTACTGTTTAGCATAGGGAACTATATTCAAAATCTTATAATAATCTTCAGTAGAAAATAATCTGAAAAATAGCATATATATTATATATATTTAAAATGTTTTGCTGTACAACTGAAACTACCATACCATTGTTAACTAACTATACTTCAGATACTAGAAAAAAAGTCTTTTTCCCTAGCCTGAGTAGAGCAAGAATATAGACCCCACTGAGAGAAATACACTTCCAGGGATCTGGTTAAATAGAAAAGGAAAGAAGTATTACACAATCATTAACAAGACTAACAAGTTTTTTTTTTTTAAAAAAAGGACAATGGTTAATGATGGAAAACTCAATGTAAGTTTGGCAAGGCAGCCAGGTATATAAAATAGGATCAAATGCATACAAAATGGAAACTAGTCATAGTCTGAAGCAAACTCTTAATTCAACTATTCTAGATCTATTCCCTGTTTCTGGATAAGAAAGAAAGAGAAGCAGTTATTAAAGTATATTTTATAGTTATTTATAGATTTTATGCAGTAAAATTTAGATATTTTAATAACTGTGTTTAAACTCTTTTTTTTTCCAATGAACAATTTTATTGTCTTTACTCACTCATAGCTAAATATTATTTACAGTATCTAGATATATGGAAAAGATGGATATTGCCTGATATTTAAGGTTGAAGCTTTGGTGTCTAGATGAAGGGGAAATATATGCTGTTGAGGAACGTAAGCAATAGTGAGCTCTCAAGGGGTTTCTGATTAAGATGGCTTTGTGAATTCACATTTTTCCCTTTCTTCCAAACATGACATAACTGAAATTTAGAAAATAGTTTCATAAGTTGGTAAAAATATTATTAGCATCCTAATGTTAAGAACTTTAAGTAAGTAGAGGCGTCATCACATTTCACCCTATGTGGAGTGAAGATATTGAGTTGGCAGATCACTTGGGACAGAGGAAAAGAACCATCTACTTGATATGGATATGAAGGTTGAAATAAGACTATGCATCCATTCAGGAAAGGAGACCTAAAAAAACCTGAACATTTCAAAGAGCTATCGCTTTTATAAAGGTACTCATCTTGAAAGGATGGGGTCTGGGATGAGCTGCCTGTTAGCCCAGTGACTGGATCTGAAGTAGCCCTGGGTTGTTGCTGTATGAGAGCTGATATAATTCCTAATTCCAGAATTGGGTCAGGGAAGCCAGGTGGAGGCAGGTCCAAAAATCACTGGACAAAGATTGAGGGTGGAGGGAGACAGAGAGGGAGGGAGGGATAGAGGCTTTGTATGTGAGACTTTTGCAAATATTTCAAGCATATGAGGAGTGCAAACACTGAAAAAAGTTGACCAGCAAAATCAACAGTTGGGAAATAGGAGGAAAGCAATGAAATGAAAACATTAGAGAACTTTCAAAACGATTTTAAAGTACATTGACAATCTTAAAAGAGACAATGGAAAACATATAACATCCCTAAAACCAGTAAGAAACTATAAATCAAAGAATCATGTAAGAACTACTGGATATTAAAATTCAATTGAGATCCTGGCTATTAAAATACAGTAACATATAAAAGTACAACTTCTTATGGCACTATAACTCTCCTCATAACAAACAGGAAGAGTGTACTGAGAAGTTCACATGGAATTCAGCATAGAAAAATAAAGAAATTAAGGATGAGAAAGAGAAATTGAGAGTATAGAAAATATACTTAGGACTCAACTATAGCTAATGTGGCTTAGAGGTTAAAGCATCTGCCTGGAATTCAGGAGAACTGAGTTTGATCCCTGCATTGGAAGATATCCTGGAGAAGGAAATGGCAACCCACTCCAGTACTCTTGCCTGGAGAATCCCATGGAGGGAGGAGCCTAGTAGGCTACAGTCCATGGGGTCACAAAGAGTCGGACACGACTGAGTAATTTCACTTTCATCATTTTTCTTTCATAGCTAATGTGAAAGAAGAGTAGATGGAAAGCTTATCCTAAGTGAAAATACCTAAGATTTTTTTCAGAATTGAAGAATTATCTTAGTCTTCAGATTGAANACAAAGAGTCGGACACGACTGAGTAATTTCACTTTCATCATTTTTCTTTCATAGCTAATGTGAAAGAAGAGTAGATGGAAAGCTTATCCTAAGTGAAAATACCTAAGATTTTTTTCAGAATTGAAGAATTATCTTAGTCTTCAGATTGAAATACACACAGACTGCTAAAAGGATAAATACAATTAATCCATACCTATTCCACTGTACTGATACTGCAGAACATAGTAAAGAAAAAACATCTTTAAAGCTGTAAGAGAGAGAAAAGGAAAACTGATTACACACGAATGACAAACGGTCTGAAAACGAACTTCTTATCAACCAAAATGGATGGCACAGGGCAATGAAATATTACATTCAAAAAAATGAGAGGAAACATAAACAAACATACATATAGACACACACTATTATTTCTGGATGTCTAAATAGTTAGACTTACCTATTTTAGTTGGCTTTCCTTAAATAAAATAAAACATATTGAAAATAACATTTACTAAAAATTAATCCTTTTATGTAGATTTTAGAAAATACCAAACAATTCTAAAAATCCAATTACACAGCTGTTAAATCATGATGCCATTTATTGTTTAGAAATTTCTATAGCCTTAAATGACATATTTAGAGCCAATATTCTAACATTTCCTACAATTAAAAAAAGTAATGGTGTAATTTATTTAAATTATAGTTACAAAAAAAGAAAGCAGTCTTTAGATTCTAACTATTTATTGCTTCATAACAAAACCATTCCAAACAGAGTGGCTTAAAGAAACAACTTATTTTGCTCACAATCTAATATGTAAGAATTTGAAAGGTGATTGGTCAGATGGTGTGCCTCTAAATGTAGTATCTGTCAGCTGGGGCTGCTGAAGCTGAAAGGAGCACGTTTAAGATGACGTATTGCTTGCATGTTAGGCACCTTGGAGCCCCTTGAACTTGATTTATCTGTTTCCGTGTAGTTCCATCCTCCATGGCCTTTGAAATTGGCTTGGGCTTTCTAAAGCTGAAAGAAACCAGTTAGTACTGTCCACAACCTCCCTGGATATATCCTTCTCTGAATTCATTATAAAACATTTTCTTTTTTATCAAAGATTCCAGTTTCGTTAAACTTTTCACCAGTACATGATCTAGTCTGAATATAATTCCCTCATTGTCTTTCCAGTCTCTCCTTACAGTCTTTTTAAGATCATTTCTGGTTCCTGTCTCTGTTATGTCTGTATCCTGCTTCCAGTTAACAAAATCCATGTGAAAAAAATGTATAGCAAACACTATGGAATGTGATCATGTAAAATTATTTTATTTTGTTCCAAATATTTGTTTTAGAGATTCTGGAAGAGAATGATTCAGCTGGTTTGTCTAAATGATGTTGATGGGGAATTGAACCTTTGCTTTTATGATTTTTTTTTTTACTCGAATGTCTGGAATCTTGATGATTCTGATCTCTTTTTCTTTGTCTCTGTCTCTATGACCGTCTCTACAAGATAGCTCACCTTCCATGAGCATGAACTTTTAACTTTTCAAAGCATGTTGGTGTCAGTGTAATTGCACTTCATAAAGCTGATCAGCTTCCAAAGGTCAGGCAGTAGAAGCTTCCAGGCTAGTTAATGTGAACCCCTGGAACTGGCACTGCATCAATTCTGTTGTACTCTATAGTCAAGGCAGTAATAGGACATTCCAGGTTAAAAGTGATGTATAAAGGGAACTCCATCTCTTCATGAGAGACTAACAATGCCATATTACAGACAAGCATGTCTGATAGACGATAACAAGTGACCTTCCTTTGAAAGTATATTCTNCAGCTTGAACATCAGGGAGTTCACAGTTCCTGTATTGCTGAAGCCTGGCTTGGAGAATTTTGAGCATTATTTTACTCGTGTGTGAGATGAGTGCAATTATGTGGTAGTTTGAGAATTCTTTGGCATTGCCTTTCTTTCAAATTGGAATGAAAACTGACCTTTTCCAGTCCTGTGGCCACAGCTTAGTTTTCCAAATTTGCTAACATATTGAGTGCAGCACTTTCACAGCATCATCTTTCAAGATTTGAAATAGCTGCACTGGAATTCCATCACCTCCACTAGTTTTGTTTGTAGTGATGCTTTCTAAAGCCCACTTAACTTCACATTCCAAGATGTCTGGCTCTAGGTGAGTGATCACACCATCATGATTATCTTGATCATGTAGATCTTTTTTGTACAGTTTTTCTATGTATTTTTGCCACCCCCTCTTAATATCTTCTGCTTCTGTAGGTCCCTACCATTACTGTCTTTATTGAACCCATCTTTGCATAAAATTTTATCTTGGTATCTCTAATTTTCTTAAAGAGATCTCTAGTCTTTCCCATTCTGTTGTTTTCCTCTGTTTCTTTCCATTGATTGCTGAGGAAGGCTTTCTTATCTCTCCTTGGTATTTTTTGGAACTCTGCATTGAGATGCTTATATCTTTCCTTTTCTCCTTGGCTTTTAACTTCTCTTCTTTCCACAGCTATTTGTAAGGCCTCCCCAGACAACCATTTTGCTTTTTTGCATTTTTTTTCCCATGTGAATGGTCTTGATCCCTGTCTCCCGTACAATGTCGCGAGCATCCATCCATGGTTTATCATGCATCTATCTATCAGATCTAGTCCCTTAAATCTATTTCTCACTTCCACTGTATAATCATAAGGGATTTGATTTAGGTCATACCTGAATGATATAGTGGTTTTCCCTACTTTCTTCAATTTAAGTCTGAATTTGGCAATAAGGAGTTCATGATCTGAGCCACAGTCAGCTCCTGGGCTTGTTTTTGCTGACTGTATAGAGTTTCTCCATCTATAGTGACAGTTAAATTTAATGATTTTAAATATTTTAAAAATTCAACTTGGACTTTTTAGGTATCTTGTTTTATTATTATACTAATAGTATGTGTGCCTTAAAAGTATGACAGATCCCATCAAGGAATTTTGCAAATATTACTTAATATTACTGCTCAACATTTTAACTTTCATCTTCATTTTATTAAACTTTCACCATATACTTTTAGTGAGAGGAAAGCTTTTTGATACTTTTGACTGTTATAGTCCAGCACTTTTTTCATCATTATCTCCTGGTTATTTGCCATCTTTCAAAGTCCAAAACTCAGAAGATAATAAAATGTGACAACCCTCTGTGTGTTTGTGTGTAAAATCTATTTTGATCTTTCTCACTTTCATATCAGCCAATGGCTCTTCAAGGCACAGATATTCATGTATTCACATTTGAAGTGTCAGAGTTTTCTTTCCTTATCTTCTGTTAGGCTTGCCTAAGCCACACAGTATTAACTCAGATGGCACTTTCAAACTGCCACGTTTAGACCATTTCTTTGCAGATACTTTTTGACCATTTGACTTTTATATCACTCACCAGAACTCAGGCTTTCAGATTTTTCTATAACTTGCCACTTATTTTCTACTGTTTCTAATATTTCTACTATTTCTACTGTTCCTTTCTAAAAAGAAAGAGACAGCTGATGATTATTTTTTCCTGCCAAGCCATTCTTCACTCTCTGATTCAAGTATTCTTTCTAACACTAATATTTTTATTTGAACTTATTTTTGAACAAAAATATATGTACTCTTTGTTATCCATGCTTCTTGGTTCACAATTTATCCAATTCTCAACATTCAACTCTTGGGAATTATAGCATTCTCATCTAAGCACTTTCTCATAATTTAATATATATTTTTGTGGATTCCCATAGATCAATCATTCTAGTCTTCTTCAATATTTCTTTGAATATCTTTGCTTCTTACTCGCAATTTCCTCTTGTTATTTTATTTTCTTTTGCTCACTTTAATACCTGGAATAGACAGCCAATTAAATTATGTCAAGCTGCCAAAACTTCCCTCAGCAGGCAAAATCTGCTAAGTTTCTTTTCAAATTACAACAATTTTTCTTTGCATATACAGCATTCCCTTAGTGTTCAAATTGTAGGCTTCTCTGGGTGAAGACCACCCTATTGGAATATTTGCTCTGTTAAACCCTAAGATGGTATATTTATTAAAGCAGTAACACAATCTTGGCTTGTTGAATATTGTTTCTCAAAGGACCATGGGCTTATTTACAATAAAACTTTGCTTTTTAATGCAAGCCTAGATTCTGAAGGCATATGATTAAATTCACATTCCATAAATAAAATAAGGTGTTGATCATAAAATAATCTCTTGTAAAAATACTTTAAAAATACTGCCACATAAAAGTTGTAGGACTTTAAAATAAATGTATAATGATCATCAAATCTATGTTCACCATAGGTGAAATCCTTGGAAGCTATGAGAATGCTATATTTCAAAAATGTTCACTCAATTATTCACTTCTTGATTTAGTAGAAAGTTCCTGCTCTCATGTAGCTAACATTTTTTACATAGATGATAAAGGCAAACAACTGTGATAATAAGTGAAACATATATTGACCAAAAGATCATAGAAACTAAAGAGAAATATAAAGAATAGGAAAAGCAAATAAGTTTCAGCAGGATTACACTTTACAATATTAAATAAGTTGTTAGCTGAGAAAGTGAAACTTCAGCAAAGACCTAGAAGAACTAAGGGTGAATCCATGAAAATATATTTCTTTCCTTACTTTCTTTCACCAAACACAGGTTCTGCTGCTTACCACTCAATTCCATTAATTCAAGATGTAAAATGTCAAAGAAAGTAAGGTACTTTAATTAGAAAAAAATTTGACTCATGTCCTGAAACCAGCTCTAAAGATTCTGCTCAGTCATGATAGTTGGTAAAAGGAAAAGGGGTGGAATAATCTCAGTGAATCGTTGAGGCAGAATTTTGGGGTCGGCATTATTCTTCTCTGTGTGCAGGCTGGCTGACACTCTAGAAGCCAACTTGCTTGTGTGATTTGCCTGTGATATTGCTAAGGGGGCTGTTGGAGTACTGGGTTAATCATTCTTTAACTACTTAATTCTTCCTTCTTACTTCTTTTTATCTAGGAAAATAATCAACAGGTTAATTAGGTTCTTTCAGGTTTAGAAGGGAACAGAAATGGGCAAACAGGAAAGGGGCAAAAGAGCTACTTTCATTTCTTCCTCCCTTCCTCCTTGCCTCCTTCCTTCTTTCTTTCTTTTCTTTTTCTTTCTTCTTCTTCTGGTATTCCTAGTACATTTGTTATAATTTGTGCAGCTGTACCAAAGTTCTTGAATACTANGCAAAAGAGCTACTTTCATTTCTTCCTCCCTTCCTCCTTGCCTCCTTCCTTCTTTCTTTCTTTTCTTTTTCTTTCTTCTTCTTCTGGTATTCCTAGTACATTTGTTATAATTTGTGCAGCTGTACCAAAGTTCTTGAATACTATATTCTTCTTTCTTTAGTCTTTACTCTCTTTATTTTGAATTTTCAAAGTTTCTATTGATAATATGCTGTAGTGCAGACTTTTTTCCCCCTCAGTGTGTCCTATCTACTAATGAGCTCAACAAAGGCCTCTTTCATTTCTCTTACAGTTGCTTTTGTTTATTTATTTTTTAATCTTTAGCATTTCTTTTTGATTCTTTCCTTCTTGGAATCTCTCTCTCTCTCTGATTACATCCCATCTGTCTTGGAATGTTGTCTACTTTATCCATTTGAGTCCCTAGCATTTTAATCTTAGTTGTTTTAAATTCCAGTCTGAGTATTCCAACACCTCTGCCACAGCTGATCCTAATGTTTACTCCATACTTTCTAATTGTAATTTTTGCCCTTTGTTAGGGCTTTGCTGGTGGCTTAACAGTAAAGAATCCACCTGTAATGCAATGTATATTGTCACCCTGCTTATAACTTCTATGCAGAGTACATCATGAGAAACGCTGGGCTGGATGATGCACAAGCTGGAATCAAGATTGCTGGGAGAAATATCAATAACCTCAGATATGTAGATGACACCACCCTTACTGCAAAAAGCAAAGAAAACTAAAGGGCCTCTTGATGAAAGCAAAAGAGGAGGGTAAACAAGTTGGCTTAAAACTCAACATTCAAAATACTAAGATCATGGCACCTGGTCCCATCACTTTATGGCAAATAGATGGGGAAACAATGGAAACTGGCAGACTTTATTATTATTATTATTATTATTTGGCTCCAAAATCAGTGCAGATGGTGACTGCAGCCATGAAATTCAGACATTTGCTCCTTGGAAGAAAAGTTAATGACCAACCTAGACAGAATATTAAAAAGCAGAAACATAAATCTGCCAACAAAGGTCTGTCTAGTTAAAGCTATAGTTTTTCCAGTAGTCGTGTATGGATGTGAGAGCTGGACTATAAAGAAAGCTGAGCACCAAAGAATTAATGACTTTGAACTGTGGTGTTGGAAAAGATTCTTGAGAGTCCCTTGGACAGCAAGGAGATCCAATCAGTCCATCCTAAAGGAAATCAGCCCTGAATATTGGAAGGACTGATGTTGAAGTTGAAACTCCAAAAGTTTGGCCATTTGATGTGAATAACTGACTCATTTGAAAAGACCCTTATGCTGGGAAAGATTGAGGGTGGCAGGAGAAGGGGATGACAGAGGATGAGATGGTTCGATGGCATCACTGACTCAATGGACATGAGTTGGAGCAAACTCCAGGAGTTTGTGATGGACAGGGAGGCCTGGTGTGCTGCAGTCCATGGGGTCTCAAAGAGTTGGACACAACTGAGTAACTGAACTTGAACTGAACTGTGATGCAGGAGACTCAGGAGACATGCCTTTTGGTATGCCTTGTAATTTTTTTCTTGACAGCTATATATGATAAAAAGAACTAATGCAATTAGGCTTTAGTAGTATAGTGGTGAGGAGTCAGGGAAGGGGAATCATCCTTTAGTCCTAGGATTAAGTCTCAGTCTTTTAGGAACACATTCTTCTTGGCTGTAAACTTCTCAAGAATTTCTCAGATTTTTTCTTTTTTTCTCCTCCCTCCCACCCCCCGCTCCCCCACTATGTGGGACAGGATATCTGGAATCAGCTGGATTTGAATATTCCCCTTCTCCATACCCTGAGAGCTCAGCTGGTAGAGAATCCGCCTGCAATGCAAGAGACCCAGGTTGGATTCCTGGCTCAGGAAGATCTGCTGCAGAAGGGAAAGGCTACCCACTTCTGTGTTCTGGTCTGAAGAATTCCATGTATAGCCCATGGGGTCGCAGAATCAGACACGACTGAGTGACTTTCACTTTCATTTCTCCACAGGGAATGCTAGAGGCAGCTGGGGTCCAGGATTCCCCTTCTCCTGGTCAAGTAGGCTCTGATAATCCCCTCAAGTTAGGTTCTAGTTAGTTTCAACTGAGACCAAGCCTTTTTTAAGAACAGTATTCTATCATATTTCAAAATGGTTCTTCCTGCTTGAAGTATAACAGTATTTTCCTGCTTAATTTACTGAGAACCCAGTTAAGTTCTTGGAGGTAAAACTCATAGAAGTATGCAAACTCCCACTGCTATGACCGGGACATTCTAGAGTTTCTAATTCTCAGAATTATCCACAGAAAGCTTCCAGCAATCAGTCATTTCCAGTTTAGTTATTCCTACCAAAGCACTGATCCTGACAGCAGTTTCCACTCATAAGTCTCTGTTCTAGTAAGTCACAACTCCCTGTATTCAACTGTGTGTCTCTGAAATCTCAGGGCTTGCAGTTTTTCCTGTGTCTTCCCTTTTCTTACAGATTCATGAAAAATTATATTTTATTCTGTTTATGTTTTTACTTTTACTAGCATTGGGTAGTGGCATAGCTTTTTCCATGCAGAATTAGAAACAAAAAATCAAGTCATCTTTTTTTCTTTCTTTATCCTCCCTCTCTTACACCCCTCTTTCCCCATCTATGCATTTTGAAGAGGAGGTTTAGGTTACATTTGAATTTCCCTGGTTACTAATCATGTCAATTACTATCTCATCCTTTTAATGAACAATTAATTTTATTTTTTGGTAAAGTTCAAGTTTCTTGCCAAATTTTCAAAGTGGTCTGACTTTCTTGGAGATTGACAGGAGTTCTGTGTTTATTATATAATATTATATGTTGCAAGTATATTCTCCCACTCTCCGGTTTGTCTTTCCACACTTTTAATGGTGTTTTTTGATAACTACTTTATGAAGATATTATGTTATATTCTAAGCTCTTTGTTGCTTTGCTTTACATATTTAGAAATTTAAATAATATTATTTTCCTGAACAGTTACATATTTATCCCAGCTAATATACTGAAAAGTTTGCTATCTCATTTTTTTTTCAGTCATCTCTGACATATGTGAAGTGTTGAGATATATATATGGGACTGTTTCTGAACTCTCTACTTTGTTTCCTTATCTACTTAGTTTTCCTCTGATATTATTGTGTGTATATTAGCTTTTTGTCACTACTGTTTTTGTTGCTGCTCAGTCACTCAGTTGTTCCCAACTCTTTGCAACCCCATGGACAGCTGTACACCAGGATTTGCTGTCTTTCATCATCTCCAGGGGTTTGCTCAAACTCATGTCCATTGAGTCAATGATGCCATACAACCATCTCATCCTCTGTCAACCCCTCTCCTCCTGCCTCAATCTTTCCCTGCATCAGGGTCTTTTCCAATGAGTCAGTTCTTTGCATGAGGTGGCCAAAGTATTGAAGCTTCAGTATCAGTCCTTCCATATATATTCAGGGTTGATTTCCTTTAGGATTGACTAGTTTGATATCCTTGCTGCTTAAGGGACTCTCAAGAGTCTTCTCCAGCACCAGTTTGAAAACATCAATTCTTTGGCACTCAGCCTTCTTTATGGTCCAACTCTTATATCCATACATGACTACTGGAAAAATCATAGCTTTGACTATAAAGGAAGGACTTTTCAGCGAAATGGTATTTCTGCTTTTTAATACATTATCTAGATTTGTCTTAGTTTTTTTTCCAAGGAGCAGGTGTCTTTTAATTTTATGACTGTAGTCACCATCTGCACTGATTTTTTTCCCCAGGTTTTCCCCCCATCTATTGTTACAAACTGCCATATACTTACTGGGTTAAAACAAGGTAACGGTTATCTTACAATTCTGAGGGTCAAAGTGGGATACTGTTCTCTCTGTCATAAAACTGGAGTTGGCAGGACTGGATTTCTTTCTGAGATTGCTATTTTCTTGCTTATTTATCTTATTGGCCGAATTTGGTTTCTTGAGGTTGTAGGACTGAAAGCCCATCTAGGCTTATGGAAATTATATGCTTTCTTTGCTTCCAAATTCAAAGCCAGCAGTGTTGGATTGAGTCTCTCTCAGACTTTTAATCTCGAGTCTCCTTATGTATCATCACATTTCTCTCATTAATTCTTTTGTCTTTCTCAACCATTTTTAAGGATTGTGATTAAATTGGACCCACCTAGATAATACAAATGAGTCATCCTTGTTTAAGATTCTTAACTTTAATCATAACCCTCCCCCCACCAAAAAAAAAGCACGAAAAACTCTTTTACCATAAAATTAGCATATGCACAGTTCCTGAAAGAACATGAAAATCTTTAGGGGATCATTACTCTGCCTACCTCATTGTTTAAATCACTGTAACATTATTTTTAAATTTCTTTAATTCTTTTTTTTTTTATCAGTGAAATTCAGATCATTTCCCTAATGATTCAGTTCAGTTCAGTTTAGTTGCTCAGTTGTGTCCAACTCTTTGAGACCCCATGAATTACAGCACGCCAGACCTCCCTGTCTATCACCAACTCCCAGAGTTCACTCAAACTCACCTCCATCGAGTCAGTGATACCATCCAGCCATCTCATCCTCTGTCGTCCTCTTCTCTGCCTGCCCCCAATCCCTCCCAGCATCAGAGTCTTTTCCAATGAGTCAACTCTTCGCATGAGGTGGTCAAAGTACTGGAGTTTCAGCTTTAACATTGTTCCTTCCAAAGAACACCCAGGACTGATCTCCTTCAGAATGGACTGGTTGGATCTCCTTGCAGTCCNGTTGGATTGTTCTTTTGATGAAATTGTGTGGGAGAAAGTGGTCTCCCGTCTTATTCCTCCGCCATCTTGCCACCCCCCAAAATACAGTATTTTAAAACTTTGTTATGTTGAATTGAAGACAGTGAATTGTCTGAATGGCTATTTCAGATTTCAGTGTTTATAGTTATATATAAACTAGACATAGATCAACTTCTGTGTTATTCTCAGTAAAACAAGCTGTGCATTGTGTCCTCATTTCTTTGAACTTGAATTCTGTCACATTTCAGGGAATAAAGAGGTTCAGAATTTGCCAATCCTGGGAACTTTGTGAAACATTTGTTTCTCTAAGTATATCTGTGGTTTGTATGCTGATTCACTTCAGTAGTGCCGACTCTTTGAGACCCCGTAGACAGTAGTTCTCCAGGCTCCTCTGTCCATGGAATTCTCCAGGCAAGAATACTGGAGTGAGTTGCTGTTCCCTACTCCAAGGAGAAGTAATGCCATCCTAAATGCAATATTTGATGAAGCATCCTAAACCCTAAACGTAAATGTCTCTCACCATTTTAAGTGTTCCTCTTCCCCAACGCTGTATAAATGCAAAGCACATCCCAGTTTGTGGCAACTTTTCAAAGGAAAGGGAGTGCATATCTGAGATACAGCACTGAGCTAAGAAGAAATAAAAGAAATTCAATAGAATCCAAGGAGAGAACAGGTTTTACATCTCACAGATGAGTTGGAAAGATAGATGAATATGAATGTCTGCATTTGAATACCTAAAGCCTTTTATAATATTATATCTTTTGCTCTCAAGCACACAGTTCTTGTCATTAAAATACTTTCAATATTTTATTTCACAAAAAATACTCTGAACACATGTATGGATAAGAGAAACTGACACATTAAAAATTGTATCTTCAAATATAAAGATGTAGAAAGAATTTCCAAAAAACAACTCAGTGGGTTAGGTAAAATGTAGGTGTTACCTAGTAGTGTATAAGTGGATGTGGTTAATTCTTCTGGAGGATAGGTAACAATTTTAGGTTAAATTAATATGCTTTTTAAAAATTTTTCTTTCTTTTGAAAGAGTTCTGATTATTTTACTGTTTCTTTATTCGTGAACTTTGGAATATGGTCACTCTTTTTCCNACCTAGTAGTGTATAAGTGGATGTGGTTAATTCTTCTGGAGGATAGGTAACAATTTTAGGTTAAATTAATATGCTTTTTAAAAATTTTTCTTTCTTTTGAAAGAGTTCTGATTATTTTACTGTTTCTTTATTCGTGAACTTTGGAATATGGTCACTCTTTTTCCTATTCTAGGCAATATTTATAGAAATTTGTGTCTTCTTTAAATGCAAGGATTATCTAATTAGCATATTCATTCAAAAACAAATATTTTGGCATACATATCATGTGTCAGGCGCTATGCTAAATGTTGGGACATATCTGTGAACAAACCAAATAGCAAAATAAATCTGATGCTTGAAGTCTTTAGAAAATTCTTTGATAGAAATTAAGAAATGTAATAAATGAGTATTGACAGAAATTTAAAATATAATGAATAGATAAAATATTATATGTTTAATGGTGGTAAATACCAAGAAAAAAAGGTAAACTCACTTAAGAGGGATGATGGATATTGAGGGTGGAAATGGGTGGTAAGTTTCAGAAATCAAGACACACATTTATAAATTCAGTTTTGAGCAAAGACTTGAAGGATGTGGTTGAGTTGGTCATGTGGATTTATGGGAAATAGTTTTAGAGGGAAATGGGATAACACAAGATCATACAACTTGCTGTAAACAAACCATTTCAAAGGAAGTGATATGTGTATGACAGAGCAAGACTCTAAAGTGAAACTCTTACTTTTTTTGAGAGTATTTTAAGTGCAAGGAAATTCACTTTGCATTACAACTTTGTGATTTCCAATCCAATAACAACCCTTCAAGGTAGTTATATTGTTCCTATTTAATGAATGAGAAAATTAGTCTCAGAAAAATGAAAGATAGTTAAATCACTCATAATGAGTAAGTAGTGGGGCTCGGAGTTCAATAGTAGCATTTGTTTATATGAGTTTATTTAAATTTTGAACTCTTCTCATTATGTGAACTTTTTGTTATATAAAACCCCATGAATATTGCTTGTTCTTTTTTCTCTGACAACCAGATTTTGCATATAAATTCAGCAGTTGTTTTTAGTAGTTTTAAAATACATTAATGAGAAACTTGTCAAAAGAATTTTATTCAAGTTACCCTGGGTAATTAGAGTTTAGAGTCCTTGGTTTTTATTTCATCTTCATCTATATAAATTAAAGTATACCATGGCTTTGAAACAAAATCCTGTATTTGGGTATCTATGTATTTTAACTTGATAAGTAAAATAGAAAATATTATTCATATTTCTGATGATATTAGTCATCTTGGCAATAGAATTGAAACCAATTATCATGTCCCCTTTAAAAATTGTTTATGTTTATTTTGAAAATGAAGTGTTTCCAATTTGTACAATTAATCAGTTGCCTTTATAATGTATTGGAGTGTAAGTCTCATCCAGGTGGGTCCCATGAAGGCCACTCCCCTTCTTAAAATTATTATTTATATGATATAGTGGCTTTATGTGATTAATGGTTTGATTCTATTTCAAGCTTTTCGTTTGTATTTTATACTTTACCAGAAAAATAGCTTATCCCCACTACAATAGATAGCTAATGGTATCCTTTAAGTAAAATTTATTTAAACCAGTTAAACTCACAAAAAGCAAATTTCTATCTTTGGAAAAAAATACATTTTACCCTCTAAGAAGCTAACTATAAGATGTTTTGTTGATTATTATTCTAAGCAACAACAAAAGAAAAGGCAATTGTATGGTGTTCCTTACACATACAGTGAATACAGGATTCATTTAGGATAAATTGGACTTTTGGGGTTATGACATAGAGGAGATGAAAAAGAAATATAATCTGTCTTAATTGATTTTATGAAGGATTCAATGGACTCATACTTTCTACAATTTTTTTTTTTTTTTTACTGCATGTCTTAGTGACAATGATAGATGGCTACTTTACTGTACTGTTCTTCAAGTATCAAATGTTGCACATTTAAATTATTTTTTTTACGGTAAAGAAAAAGTCATCCACTATTTCCCATTTGAAAATGCAGTTAACTGGAAACTTAATAGTTTTGACACTCAAAGAATCTGACTGAAATTCTTACTGTTTCTGCTTTTACTGTGTTTTGACCTAGAAACCAGTCTTTTGATTTTCAGATTCACAGTTACTTCTGTTAATGCAGATATCTCAGTGGTTCTTCTTTCCCTAGTGCAGCCTTTTATTGAGAGTTTGTGGTTCATTGTCTCTACACTTTTCGAACTCAGGAGAGTTAGATGTCACAAAATACCTTTCTTTATTTAATCTCTCTTTTTCTCTCACTCTTCTAGATTTTAAAAATAGCCTCTGAACTCTCTCCTGATGTCCCTCCATCTGTTCCTTATATTATTGGTAATATAGACTTTCAAAATGCAAGTCTTATTTCATTACTATCCTGCTTACATTTTATTTATATTATATTATCTGTAATCGGGGGGACTGTTTGGATTGGCACTCAGGGTTTTCCATGTCCTAGCTATGCATCAATCCTTATCTTTTGCCACTGTGAGACATGTTCTAGATAGTTGTATTTTCTTAAATATGTTATATTGTAATTTTTTCTTTAAGTAAAACTTTTCACATATTTTAGGCCTTAAAGTTACTGAGAACTTGAATTTTGTGACACTCATTCTTGAATCGAGTTATCACTTTCGTTGCCTGACATGTTCTTACTTTGATAAGTTAAATTTTCTTACTCTTTTAAATATTTTAATTTGAAGTATTTTTAAAGGTAATTGTAGTTTAGCAGATTATTGCATAAAGGAAAATGAGTGGTGAAAGGGCACTCAGAAATGCTGCAGTCAACACTACCACCTACTAGCCACCTGACTGTAAACCCCAGATTCATTATCTACAGAGATAGAAAAATGATTCTACCCTGCCTACTTCCAGATTGTGAGGATCATAAGTGATGAGATATATAAAGATACTTTGTTCATTGAATATTGTAAAAGTAATATCCATTACTGCTGTTAAAATTAGGCGAAATTACTGAAATCTATTTTACATATTCAGTAAGCACAGTGATATGAATGGCAATGTTTGTTTAAAAAAAAAAGTTAGTCAAATATACTGCTCTGTGAAAGCTTTTTGCCTGATAACACTTTTGAAAACCGTCTTCTGGAGAAGGTTGTGTGTATCTTTCTGTGTTTGTGTGTGTCTTTATTATTTATTATAAGATGCAGTTATGAATTTCTCCTGTTTATTATTTAAGGATCTGATAAATCTATGTTCATTTGCTTTAGATTCACATACATAGAGGAAATTACAATAATTTTAATAATCCTCATATTTTCTATAGAAACACATAATATTAAGTAGTAAATTAAAGTTATATTTACAATAAATGTTAGTATCACAATAATGATCATTAACAAATTTCAATGATAATGAAAGTATAAGGAATGAAATCAAGATATTTTTGTTTGTATTACATACATTTCTAAATATCAAAGATCAAAATAGTTCTCATACATTCATTTTTTAAAATTATTTTAAAGGGAGACAGAAGGAAGAGTGTTTGAGACATTGATGGATGTTTTATAGCAGAAAGCAAGTTTCTGAGGCTTGAATATATCTTACCAATTATCAACCCTAGTTTTGCTTTCACCCTCCGATCATTGTTTCAGTGTGAAAAGAAAACTAATAAGTTATACTGGTGTTGCAGACACTGACATGACCCAAAAAGTGTTGTCTCTGGGAAAGTGAACGTGGTACTACCTGTAACAAGAATGATTCATTTNCTAGTTTTGCTTTCACCCTCCGATCATTGTTTCAGTGTGAAAAGAAAACTAATAAGTTATACTGGTGTTGCAGACACTGACATGACCCAAAAAGTGTTGTCTCTGGGAAAGTGAACGTGGTAATACCTGTAACAAGAATGATTCATTTCTGTGAGTTATGAGTAAAAGTATCAGAATATTAAGCTTTTGAGATCAATTTTGAGGCAGGTGAAGAAGATACTGAGTTACAATAAGCACTTTCTATCTTGCTCCACACTACTTTTATGATTTGCTACATTTTCCTGTTCATGCCCATAAATCCATTTTGTATTTCTTAAAAGAAAGCAAGAATAGTTCTTTAATACTTCACAAATGTCAGGCTCATTTAATCGTTCTTTCCTTATTAGTTTTCAAAACAATGTTCTTAATAGTCACATAAACTCTATAGATTTGGTAATACTTGCTTGTAACTTAATTTAGTGATATTACTTTCATTTTAGTCACAATTTCCTAGGGAAATTATAATAGTTTTAGAATAACGTAAATTCTGCTTCCCTTTCTCATCTTATTTTCCTTCTTTATCCTTAGTTTATAATTTAAGCAGAAAACACAATGAAGATTTTGTATATGTATGTGTGTGTCATACACACACTCATACACACACGTATAATTCTGAAAAAATATTGAAATCAACCTCCATGTCTGATAGTGTTATTGTTGGCTAAGTTGCAAGTTGCTTTTTAGAAAAAAAGAAATATCAATATTTCTATTCTCTTCATTTATTCTGGCTTACTCTTCAGCAGTGCAATTATATTAACCTGCTAATGAGTACTCATTATTACCTGGGTCTGCACTAGAGACTTCATTGGCAATTTCATATTTAATTCTAATAACCATGCTACAGATGATAGCATTGAGGCTCACACTGGCTAATTTTCCCATATTTATCCAGCTCATCTGACTGTTGAAACAGGAAATCCCATTAAGATCTGCGTGACTCTAAAACCAATGCTCTTTTTATTACTAAAGAGAGCCTCTGATTTTTAGCTCCTAAAATTAATTTTCTGAATCAGTAATTTGGCTTGCACTTTGTGAGATTTTTACATGGTTTCCTCTTTCAATTTTTTCTGAAGAGACTAACTATAGAGAATGTTAGGGTATATTGGGCAACCAAACAAGAGAAAGTCAAGAATCCAGTCATCCATCAACCTGTTTTCAACAGTTAAGCCCCCAACCTACCACCATCATTCCAAGTTCTAATTTTCATGAGCAGAAATTGAAGATAATTAAAAAAATAGATCTTGGATGATAATTCAATAAGATTATATGTGAAATATTAATACAAATATTTACCATGGTGCTTTACACACTGTCAAATGTCATATGTTTATTATTATGTAGCATTTGTTTAGAATTTTGAATTTTTCATTTGAAAATGTAATTATTTTTATGTGCCTGTGAGATTTCTTTCCTCCTTGATGACACTTTTTTATGCAGAGATTTCTGAAACTGGTTGTGACATAAGAGAAACTCTGGGAACAACAACAACAACAAAAAAATAGAAGCTACTTCCAATATTCATCCAATATGACAGGACTGGGGTGACTAGAGGTCCCTGAATCAAAAAGTATGACTGATGAATTCAGTGATTTCTGTAGCGAAAGCCATTCCTTTACAGATTATAACATGCAAACTCTTTTAGCTTCTAACATGTATTTTAGTTGAGCTAAATTGCTCAGTTGCTAAGTCATGGCTGACTCGTTGCAAATCCAAGCACTGCAGCATGCCAGGTTTCTGTCTTTCAGCATCTCCTGGAATTTGCTCAAACTCATGTCCACTGAGTTGGTGATGCCATCCAACCATTTTGTCCTCTGTCATCCTCTTTTCCTCCTGCTTTCTTTCCCAGCATCAGGATCATTTCCAATGAGTCAGCTCTTCATGTAACTGAGAGACACATGCTGTTTGCTGATTTCAACATGTGGGTTAATTTGATATTGTATGTGCATGATTTTATGAGGCATTGGAGAGTTTTTGTTTTTACTAATATCACACCATCCTATTTTTACTTCTGAACATTTAAAAAATAACAGGATGTGGTCCTTAAATGTTCATTAGTAGGATAAAGCCAGTCAAGTGTTGGTAATTGTTTAACAATTAGTCTTTTAGGGTAAAAGAAACACACACACACACACAAGTACAACTCTCCCCAAACACACATACACACAAAATTAAATTTTTTGGTTTCCGCATTCTTTCTACTTTATACTTGCTCTCATCAAATTCATAGCTTAAAAGTTCTTCGTCAAGTGAAGCTTAACAACATTATGCCTTTGCTTAAAAGTATCCAAGGATATATATTTTTAACCACTTACTGAGTACTTTGGGCTTCTCAGGTGGTGCTAGTGGTAAAGAATCCACCTGCCAATGCAGGAGATGTAAGAGTCATGGGTTCAATCCCGGAGTCAGAAGATCCTCTGTAGGAAGGGCATGGCAACCCCTTCTAGTATTCTTGCCTAGAGAATCCCATTGACAAAGGAGCCTGATGGACTACAGCTGAGAGTCACAAACGGTTGGACTCAACTGAAGCACTTAGCACTGGGTAAGTACTTAACACCGACCTAATATACAAAGTCAGCCATGACATGTCCTCTGACTGTTTCCAGGCACATATTTAATCATGCTGTGCCTTGCATTTTACGTTTCTGAAGATTCAAATTAGTTTTGTCCTCCCTCTCACCCCCACCCCCCGCATTGGTAACCTGTACTACTTTATTAGCATTTACTATCTCTTATTTCTGCAATATCCTTTTCTTCTCTCTAAGTCTAAATATCTTTCAGTCAGTTCAGTAGCTCAGTCATGTCCAACTCTTTGTGACCCCATGAATTCGCAGCACACCAGGCCTCCCTGTACATCACCAACTCCTGGAGTTTACTCAAACTCATGTCCATCAAGACGGCGATGCCATCCAGCCATCTCATCCTCTGTCATCTCATCCACTGAAAAACCTCTAGCCTTGACTAGACGGACGTTTGCTGGCAAAGTACTTTATTGGCTTTTGAATATGCTATCTAGGTTGGTCATAACTTTCCTCCCAAGGAGTAAGCATTTTTTTTTATTTCATGGCTGCAATCACCATCTGAAGTGATTTTGGACCCCCCAGAAATGAACTCTGATACTGTTTCTACTGTTTCCTCTTCTATTTCCCATGAAGTGATTGGACCAGATGCCATGATCTTAGTTTTTTCAATGTTTAGCTTTAAGCCAACTTTTTCACTCTCCTCTTTTACTTGCGTCAAAAGGCTCTTTAGTTCCTCTTCACTTTCTGCCATAAGGGTTGTGTCTTCTGCATATCTGAGGTTACCCGGCAATTTTGATTCCAGCTTGTGTTTCTTCCAGCCCAGCGTGTCTCATGATGTACTCTGCATATAAGTTAAACAAGCAGGCTGATGATATACAGCCTTGATGTACTCCTTTTCCTATTTGGAACCAGTCTGTCGTTCCATGTCCAGTTCTAACTGTTGCTTCCTGACCTGCATACAGGTTTCTCAAGAGGGAGGTCAGGTGGTCTAGTATTCCCATCTCTTTNTCTCATGATGTACTCTGCATATAAGTTAAACAAGCAGGCTGATGATATACAGCCTTGATGTACTCCTTTTCCTATTTGGAACCAGTCTGTCGTTCCATGTCCAGTTCTAACTGTTGCTTCCTGACCTGCATACAGGTTTCTCAAGAGGGAGGTCAGGTGGTCTAGTATTCCCATCTCTTTCAGAATTTTCCACAGTTTATTGTGATCTACACAGTCAGAGGCTTTGGCATAGTCAATAAAGCAGAAATATATGTTTTTCTGGAACTCTCTTGCTTTTTCGATGATCCAGCAGATGTTGGCAATTTGATCTCTGGTTCCTCTGCTTTTTCTAAAACCAGCTTGTACATTTCGAAGTTCACAGTTCGTGTACTGCTGAAGCCTGGCTTGGAGAATTTTGAGCATTACTTTACTAGCGTGTTAGATGAGTGCAATTGTGCAATAGTTTGAGCATTCTTTGGCATTGCCTTTCTTTGGAATTGCAATGAAAAGTGACCTTTTCCAGTCCAGCAGCAGCTGAGTTTTCCAAATTTGCTGGCATATTGAGTGTAGCACTTTCTCAGCATCACCTTTCAGGATTTGAAATAGCTCAACTGGAATTCCATCACCTCCACTAGCTTTGTTCATAGTGATGCTTTCTAAGGCCCACTTGATTTCACATTTCAGGATGTCTGCCTCTAGGTAAGTGATCACACCATCGTGATTATCTGGGTCATGAAGCTTTTTTTTTGAACAGTTCTTCTGTGTATTCTTGCCACCTCTTCCTAATATCTCCTGCTTCTGTTAGGTCTATACCATTTCTGTCCTTTATCAAGCCCATCTTTGCAAGAAATATTCCCTTGGGAAGTTTAGTTTTCTTGACGTGATCTCTAGTCTTTCTCATTCTGTTGTTTTCCTCTATTTCTTTGCACTGATCACTGAGGATGGCTTTCTTATCTCTCCTTGCTATTCTTTGGAACTCTGTATTCAGATGCTTATATCTTTACTTTTCTCCTTTGCTTTTCACTTCCGTTCTTTTCACAGCTATTTGTAAGGCCTCCTCAGATGGCAATTTTGCNCAGGGTTTTATTTCTTTATGTGGTTGAACAACTGGGAAAATTATGCATTGAATTTATCAATTGCTTTGCAATTATATATGATGCAGAGTGTTTCTTTCATTCTTCTTGTAAATACTGTAGTGAAATATTTTCTTTCTTAATTAAAATCTTTGAGGTATTTTTCTTTATGGTCTCAAATTATAAAATTATTTGTACTATCTTACGTTAACTGTAATAGGTCTAGGAAAATAATAATTACATTTTTTAGCTATAAAAGCAATATCAATGTCATACAGAATTATTTTTAATATAAATAAACAACCATGTATTAAGAAGTAAGCAAGGAAAGGTAATTTACTATCATCCATGAAGCTGAACTAGCAGAAAGCTAAGGAAAGTAAAGTGGCTCAATCATATCCAACTCTTTGTGACCCCATAGACTGTAGCCTACCAGGCTCTTCTGTCCATGGGATTTTTCTGGCAATAGTACTGGAGTGGGTTGCCATTTCCTTCTCCAGGGGATTTTCTTAACCCAGGGCTCAAACCCTGGTCTCCTGCATTGTAGACAGGCGCTTTACCATCTGAACCACCATGAAGTCCTGGCAGAAAGCTAAGATATTGCCAAGTTACTCTTTACTTACTGCTGATCCAGAAATATTAGGGAACTGGTTTTGATTTATTTTTCTTGTATTAATATGCATCAGTTTAGTTCAGTTCAGTTCAGCTCAGTTGCTCAGTCGTGTCCGACTCTACGACCCCATGAATCGCAGCAAGCCAGGCCTCCCTGTCCATCACCAACTCCCAGAGTTCACCCAAACGCATGTCCATCGAGTCAGTGATGCCATCCAGCTATCTCAGCATAAGTTCTCATTAATAAGCAAAATTTAAATTCAACAGAAATACCAAGCTCAATATTTCCAGATATTTGTTTTAAGAATATAAACATGAACAAGGCATGATCAGTTCAGTACAATCGCTCAGACGTTTCTGACTCTTTGAGACCCCATGGACTGCAGCACGCTGGGCTTCCCTGTCCATTACCAACTCCCAGAACTTGCTCAAACTCATGTCCATCGAGTTGATGATGCCATTCAACCATCTCATCCTCTGTCGTCCCAATCTCCTCCTGCCTTCAATCTTTCCCAGCAGTATAGTAGAGTTCCTACAGCAAGAACATGGTGGCAAGCATATACATCAGTGTATTTATTATATGTTCTGCAGAAGTACAGCAAGAAATAATATTTTTAATAGTCTTTATTTAAATTTTTATCTAAGTCATAAAAACATTTAGTTTTTACAACTTGATGTATAGCTTGCTATTGGAACTCTAACTCATTTCATAAAGTATATAGCTTCAGGGAAGCAGAGACTTCGTCATATTGCTCTCACTGTGTATATACTTTCAGCTAATTCAACATACCAATTTGTGTACCAAAATATCTTCAATATAGTTATTGTTATAATAAAATACATTTAATGTAAAATTTTATCGTATTTTCTATTGAGATAAATTATTATGAAAATCTTTATACACACTAACATAGCACTATGTAGTCCTTAAGAATTGTCAAAGTTAAAAATGAATGATATATTTTTCTTTTATATTGCTCTAAATTTGTTGATGTTTTCTTGAATGACAAGTGATTATAACCAATAACTTGTTAATGAACTAATATTAAACTTAAAATGAATATAAATGTTTATTCTTTCAATGTAAACCTTTTACGATAAATGAGAGTTAATGCTTTTCAAAAGAAATTTGTGCTATGATCAACATCAGTATGAAAACAGGTATGTAGAATTGTAGAAGTTATCATATGGTTTTATTTTCATAATGAGATTTGTTAACACCTTTAAAAATCTTATATAATGCACATAAAAGGGCTTTCTGGTGGCCCACAGGATAAATAATCTGCCTGCAATGCAGGAGATCTGGGTTCAATCCCTGGATCATAAGATCTCCTGGAGAAGGGAATATTAACTCACTGGGGTATTCTTGCCTGGAGAATTCCAGTCCATGGGTCACAAGGAGTTGGACAAGACTGAGCAACTACCTTTCAATGCACATAAAAACAAACAACCAAAAATAAGATAATTGGAAAAAGGATTTTTTTCTTTATTTTAAAAATCTTGTAAAGAGATTAAGGAGAGGTTTAAACCAATTACTAACAGTTTCAAAAACATTCCTATTAGTTTCTAAATGTTTATTAGCAACATTTCAGTAAAAGCATGTGTGAACAGTTTATTTGGGTTAAACATGCTACTCAGCATAAGTCATCACAACCCCTGATGGGTTGCTTTCTTTTAGATCTATACATCTTATCTTTCATAGTATATTTTTCAGGCATGATGGTCATTGAAACACAGTTGTGAATTATACTTGTATTGGACAAGGTCATAAATTCATTACCACAAGTTTCTAAATGTTCAAANTTGCTTTCTTTTAGATCTATACATCTTATCTTTCATAGTATATTTTTCAGGCATGATGGTCATTAAAACACAGTTGTGAATTATACTTGTATTGGACAAGGTCATAAATTCATTACCACAAGTTTCTAAATAAAGATATTCAAAAATAGAGATGCATAATCAATTATTTCTTTCATTAATATTAGATTTTAATGAAGCCTAAAACCTTGTTTAATAATTGAAGTTAAAATATTATGTATCCTTTGAAAATCTCTGTCATTCGTGATTATAATGCAAATGATATCTACAATAGCATGACATTTATAAATAAATTCATATTAATATTTGAAAAGGCAACGAGTCTAGCTCAATAATTTCTATATCTTTATAGCAATGGACTCTTTCTTTCAGACTTTTTCTTTGTGAAAAACAAAATGTATTTGTTGTTTGTTGCTCAGTTGCTAAGTCGTGTCAGACTCTATGACTTGATGCACTGCAACACAACAGGCTCTTCTGCCCTCCATTATCTGCTGGAGTTTTCTCATATTCATGTATACTAAATTGGTGATGCTACCAAACCATCTCATCCTCAGCCACCCCCTTCTCCTGTTTCCTTTAATCTTTCCCAGGATCAGAGTCTTTTCCAATGAGTTAGCTCTTCACGTCAATGACCAAATTATTGGAGATTCAGTATCAGTACTTCCAATGAATATTTAGGGTTGATTTCCTTTAGGATTGGCTGGTTTGCTCTCCTTGCTGTCCAAGGGACTCTCAACAGTCTTTTCCAGCACCAAAATTAGAAAGTATCAATTATTTGGCCCTCAGTCTTCTTTATGCTTCAACTCTCACATTCATACATGACTGCTGGAAAAACCATAGCTTCAACTATATGGACCTTTGTCAACAATACGATATCTCTGTTTTTTTAAAATAGTATTTAGGTTTCCTCCCAAAGAGCAAGAATCATTTAATTTCATGGCTGTAATCACCATTCACTGTGATTTTGGAGCCCAATAAAATAAAATCTGTCACTACTTTCATTTTTTTGCCTTCTGTTTGACATGAAGTCATGGGACTGGATAATATGACCTTTGTTTGTTTATTTGTTTTTTAACGTTAACTTTCAAGCCAACTTTTTCACTCTTCTCCTTCATCCTTATCTAGAGCTTCTTTAGTTCCTCTTCACTTTCTGACATAAAATGGCATAATCTGCATATCTGAAGTTATTGATATTTCTCCAAGCAATCTTGACTCCAGCTTGTGATTCATCCAGTCCAGCTTTTCATGTGATGTACTCTGTATATTAGTTAAAAAAGCAGATGACAAATGCATTCTTGTCATACTTCTTTCCCAATTTGAAATCAGTCTGTTGTTACAGTATCTGTATCTGGTTCCAGTATCTGGTTCTTTTTTTTAATATAGATTTATTTATTTGCTTCCTGACTCATGTACAATCATATGTTAATAAAAAAAATATATTATGATGTGGATAGATTTGCTGTGGATTTTGTATTATCTGTGGAGAAGGAAATGGCACCCCACACCAGTGTTCTTGCCTGGAGAATTCCATGGAGAGATGAGCCTGGTGGGCTGTTATCCATGGAGTCACAAAGAGTCAGAGCTGATTGAAAAGACTTGACATGCATGCATTGTATTATCTGTGAGAAATTCAAATCACTTAGCACCCTCTTCTTTGATCTTCTCAATATCTGAAATGCTCTGGACTCTGGCAATACAATTTGAAAAGCATTCATTTGAATAATAAAAGATATCTTCCCTTAGGTAAATGTGTGTGTGTGTCTGTATATACATGTGCACATATATATGTACATGACACATTCCATCAGTTATACTGTTTTATCTTTTGCACCTAGAATTGCATTTTTACTCCCTTTTATTCTAACAATTTAGTCACCTTCTTCTCAACAGTGTCTTAACACATACAATCTGCAAAAGCATTACTTTAACCCTCACTAGTATCCCTAAATCTGAGTTTGATCACAGCCATCATTCTTAAAATGGATACTCATGTATAGAGATTATGAGGACAAATTCAGGCCTGCTACATTTTATTTCCTGACATCTCTTCATTTGAAAGATATTTCTGGAAATCCTCTAGCATATAGGTCCCCTTGATGTAAAAAATAATTAATATAGGACAAATGCTGGTTGGACTGGTCTCAGAAGCTTAATCTATCCTTGGACTTTCCAGTTATCCCTCTACAGGAAATACTGAGAATATCTATATCCCAGCAAGTGTCTTTCTATCCAGACACCCATTTTAACAACTATCTTTCCTGAGCCTGATGTTGGCTATAATAGATAATTGATAGGCATTATCTTAACTTTTTCTGGAGACTGTTTCAAATCTGACATAGAGAAAATTCAGTGTGTGTGCCAGCCTCCTGAGTAATGCTCAGATGGGGAGATATGTACCTTGCCCACCACTATTATCTGTTTCTATGATTTAATTCTTTGTGCATAGTTAATGAATTATAATGGCATTTAAAAAATCATTATATTATATAGAATCTTGAGATATATTTTCCTAGCATATGTTCAAGTCCCAGTTAATGCTATTTAAACTGTAATAACTAATATAAATTTTCTTATGTTAAAAAAGCTATTACTAGCAGATATTAATTCAGAGCACAAATAATTCAAACAGAAAACAGATGTGTTATAGACAGTATACATTTTCTTAAATTATTAATAATCTTATTATGATATATTTACCTATATTCCTTTTAAAGTTAGTGAACAAAAGCTTTTGTGGAAACAAATGTCTAATGTATCCTTTTAAGAAATATACTTCTTCTACCTAAAGAAGTTGGCAATGATACTGCATGGCCTCATCTGTCCATCCACAGGGCTGCCTATGTGACTCTGAGTTGGCTAACCAGGCCTTTTATTCCAAATTACAGCACTGTATATAGATACTGTCATATGACAAAATCTTTCCACTCAAGTTGACCCTTGGTCATTTGAACAAATGAAAGAATGCTAGTGAGAGAGAGAACATAGTTGGACACTGTGTCTAGCCTCTCTTGGAAACAAACTGAATTTTTTAATGTTAAAATAGAGAATATATTTTCCCAGTTTTCTTGGTCTTCTCTATCAATCTGATAATTTATTGTATGTTTCATTTTTTATTTAAAAAAAATTCCCATATGATTATCTCAATAGATGCAGAGAAAGCCTTTGACAAAATTCAACATCAATTTATGATAAAAACTCTCCAGAAAGCAGGAATAAAAGGAATATACCTCAACATAATAAAAGCTATATATGACAAACCCACAGCAAACATTATCCTTGATGGTGAAAAATTGAAAGCATTTCCCCTAGAGTCAGGAACAAGACAAGGGTGCCCACTTTCGCCACTACTACTCAACATAGTTTTGGAAGTTTTGGCCACAGCAATAAGAGCAGAAAAAGAAATAAAAGGGATCCAAATTGGAAAAGAAGAAGCAAAACTCTCACTGTTTGCAGATGACATGATCCTCTACATAGAAAACCCTAAAGA
>SJYV01041659.1:209168-234478 GCA_006410875.1 Neotragus pygmaeus
TGGAGAAGGGAATGGCAATCCAGTATTCTTGCCTGGAGAATCCCATGGACAGAGGAGCCTGGCGGGCTACAGTCTGTGGGGTTGCAAAGAGTCGGACAGGACTGAGTGACTAACACTGCTACCGCTAGACTCAGGGTAAAGGTTAATAAACCGAGACACAGAGGCCGATGTTGGGGAGACAGGGCTGTGTGGGTAGGGCTCCCCAGCAGTGTACAACCATGCCCGGACTGGACCGCGGCCTGCTGCTCAGGGTGCTGTGAGGTCCACCAGCAAGCCAGCCAGGTGCAAAGCAGTAAGGCACGGCGAGCGCTGTGGCCTCCCAGCAACCCAAGCCTCACCGCAAAGAGGCAGTCCTCCTGGGCTCCGGGCAATGGCGGCCCTGTGGGAACGCAGGCCCAGTGTGGCCAGCACGTCTGGTTCTGTAGGAAAAACTGAAAAATGGGAGATTTTTAAAATATATATATACAAAACGTCTCAATGTGTAAAGCATGATCAGCCAATGAGAAATGTCTGCAGGTCACATCTGGCTCCTGGGGCTGCCAGCTTGTGGCTGCTAGCATTGTGAGAGGCCCTCAGGACACCTGAGGTGTCTCCCGGTACACTGAGTGGCTGATGCCCAGGGCAGTGGGGAGGGCAGCCAGTGCTATTAGGTGGCACGTGGCCCGTCATTAGGGTGGAGGACAGCAGAGGAAGCTCTGCTGAGGCCAGCCTGGCCCCCCAGGTCCTGGGTACTGCTGCTACATGGGCGCTTTCCAGGGGCGCAGCCTGAGGGTTTCCAGGTATGCCAGGTGGGAGCAAGTCTGGGAAACCCGCCTTTCCTAGGGTCACATTTTGAAGTGCTAAAATGTCCATCTTTCCAGGCAGCCCCTCCCTCAAGCACTCTGAGAGAACAGCACCAGTTTGCCATGACCACCTGTTCAAGAGTCTTGAAGATAATCCCCCTCTTAACTCCCTTTCTTCTAAAGAACTTGAGAATCATCCCAACCATCACCCACCATGCCTCATGGGGAAGGAAAGGGCTGGGCATCATGGGGGCACTGCCCTTGGGGGCACTTATGAACTCAGCATGGTATGATGGGGCTCCTCTGCCCAACCCCAAACACACACTCCCATGGACGCCCTGCAGTCACACGTCCAGGGAGAGGGGAAGTGGGAGATCTCTCCATGACCCCCCACTGGGTTCCAAACACACACACATACACACACACACACACACACACAGGTACCCCCAAATGAAATGCACACAGATACAGACGTGTGTGCATGCATGCTAAGTCACTTCAGTTGTGTCTAACTCTTTGCGACGCTATGGACTATAGCCCGCCAGGCTCCGCTGTCCATGGGATTCTCCAGGCAAGAATACTGGAGTGGGGTTCCATGTCCTCCTCCAGGGGATCTTCCTGACCCAGGGGGTCAAGCCCACATCTCCTGTATTTCCCATACTGCAGGCAGAGTCTTTACCACTGAGCCATCAGGGAAGCCCACAGATATATACACACTCATGAACAGCCACACACATATAGTCTCACAGATACACCACAATCACGCACACATTCATGACCACCACCCAGTCCCAGTACGCAGGTGCGAACACACACACACATACACAGACATTACACTGACAACATGCTGAAAATGGTTCAGTTCAGTTCAGTTCAGTCGCTCAGTCGTGTCCGACTCTTTGCGACCCCATGAACTGCAGCACANGTTATTGATATTTCTCCCGGCAATCTTGATTCCAGCTTCTGTTTCTTCCAGTCCAGCATTTCTCATGATCTACTCTGCATATTTTAGTAGGTATTTAATCAAATGTTTTACATGAAATACATGTTGATAACAGGCTGCAACAAAATCAACCTATAGTTTACAAAAAGTTGTGAGTTTTTCATCTTACTCCCTTCGTCATTGTTTTCTAATTTTCATTTTAAACTTAGTTTCCGTTTCTGTCAAACCTTCAAACAAAGGAAAAGAAATTTGTACTCCAACTTGCCTACTGTTTCTATTAAATCCTATCTACATGTTTGTGTGCATGCTCAGTTATTTCCAACTCTTTGCAACCCCATGGACTGTAGCCCATCAGGCTCCTCTATCTATGGAATTTTCTAGGCAAGAATACTCGAGTGGGTTGCCATTTCCTCCTCCAGGGTATCTTCCCAATGCAGAGATCGAACCACTGTCTCTTGTGTCTCCTGAACTATAGGATGTTTCATAAAGTTATACTTTGTTAAATTACTTTAAAAATTTCAATAAGAATTGATACAAAATTAAAACACACTCACTATGGTTTAAAACACCAATCCACCATGGCTGTTGGATTCTTTAACACTGTATCACCTGGGAATTCATCATTATGCAGAGCAGAAAAGTGAATTCAAAATTCTATGCTATTGTGTTTCTTAATATTTTAAAACCATTGAAAGGGACTTCCCTGGTGGCCTAGTGTTTAAGCATCCACCTTGCAGTGTAGGGAATGCAGGTTTGATTCCTGGTTGGGGATCTAAGATCCCACATGCCTTGGTGCAACTAAGCCCACACTACAACTACTGAGCCCAACACAGCCATAAGAGTTGAANCCTGGTGGCCTAGTGTTTAAGCATCCACCTTGCAGTGTAGGGAATGCAGGTTTGATCCCTGGTTGGGGATCTAAGATCCCACATGCCTTGGTGCAACTAAGCCCACACTACAACTACTGAGCCCAACACAGCCATAAGAGTTGGACCATAAAGAAAGCTGAGCCCTGAAGAATTAATACTTTTGAACTGTGATGTTGGAGAAAACTCTTGAGAGTCCCTCAGACAGCAAGTAGATCAAACCAGTCCATCCTAAAGGAAATCAGTCCTGAATATTCATTGGAAGGACTGATGCTGAAGCTGAGGCTCCAGTAATTTGGCCACCTGATGCAAAGAGCTGACTCATTGGAAAAGACCCTGATGATGGGTAAGATTGAAGGCAGGAGGAGAAGGGGATGACAGAAGATGAGATGGTTGGATGGCATCATTGATTAAATGGACATGAGTTTGAGCAAACTCTTGGTGATGGTGAAGGACAGGGAAGCCTTGTATGCTGTTGCCCATAGAGTTCCAAAGAGTCAGACACATCTTAGTGACTGAACAACCATTGAGAAGATCATGGAAACTGGTCTTCTTAAAGTTTTAAAAGCACAAGAAGTTGCTGAAGAGCTCAGCATCAACCATTCTACAGTCATTCAGCACTTGGAGCAAATTGAAAAGTTCAAGTGGGTGCCTCGTGAGCTGACTGTAAGTCAAAAATCTCATCATTTTGAAGTGTTGTCTTCTCTTATTCTATGTAACAACAATGAATCATTTCTTGATCGGACTGTGAAAAAAAGTCACAGAAAGTAAGATTTTACATAATAATCACAACAACCTCAGTGGTTGGACTTACAAGAAGTTCCAGAACATTTCTCAAAGCCACACTTGCATGAAAAAATGGTCATGGCCAGTGATTGATGGTCTGCTGCTCATCTGATCCACTACAGCTCTCTGAATCCCAGCAAAACTGTTACCCCTGAGAAGTATGCTCAGCAAATCAATGAGATGCACTGAAAATTGCAATGCCTACAGCTGGCATTGGTCAACAGAATGGGCCTAATTCTTCTCTAGGACAATGCCCGACCACATGTCACACCATCGGTCAGTGCTTTGAAAGAATAGGGCTATGAAAATTTATCACATGGATCTGAGTCCTCGTCAACCTACTATCACTTCTTCAAGCATGTCAACAACTTTTTGCAGGAAAAATCCTTCCACAACCATGTGGATGCAGAAAACACTTTCAAAGAATTCACTGAATCCTGAAACATGGATTTATATTCTACAGGAATAAACAAACTTATTTCTCATTGGCAAAAATGTGTTGATTGTAATGATCTCTATTGTGATTAATAAAGATTTGTTTAACTAAATTATAATGGTTTAAAATTCATGATCTGAATTTGTAATTACATTTGCACCAACATAATACCAGGGAAACTATTTGATACTATATGAAGGGAAGAGAGATTATGAGTATTCCTCATATTTAGATGTCCAGATATCTTTTCAACTGTTTATTTGGCTATTATTTATTGATCATCAGTTTGGGGTGGCAGTTTTCTGGTATGATACAGGCTAGAGACTCATTCTAGAATTGTTTGAAGTATTTCTACTATCAAGGTAGAACACATCTTGCCACTAATCCTAATGTATTTTTAGAATAATTTAGAATAGTATTTTATCTTATTTGGATAATTCTTCATAATATCAATATACATAGAAGCAGAATATTATATTCTCTGATAATTTTCAACCCATTTTCCTATGACAACATCTTTTGAAGTATATTACTATTAGACCTATCTAAAAGTAAATAGAATGTTTTTATACCTAAGTTTCTCTGAACTCTATAGAAGTAATTTTTATGCAGATACCTGGTAGGCAGTTATTATGAAAAATTTTCTCACCATCAATAGTTCATGATTAGTCCTGGAATGGGTCTGGAGATTATAATACAAACAGAAAATGAAAAAAAAAAAAAAAAAAAACTTACTAGATGTTTCTTTCTTTTTGTACCATAATTGAAGGTATAGATAAAAACAACCCTCAACATTTATTAACAAGTTAACATAATTTTGACATAGATTTAAAAAAAAATCTACTTTAATTTTTGTGTGTATGTGATTGTTAAAGACTTCTAATGAATTATTTTATTCGCACGTTAGGAATACTATGTTAGAGAAGAATGACTCTACAACAGTAATTAGAAAATTTTAAAAAGTAAAACAATAGGACTAAAACATTTAACCCAAATATCATGGTATAGCAAAGATCATGAGAAACTTCCTCTCACAGGAAACGATACTACCTCATTTAAACACTTGTAGTTTTCCTCATTTCAAAGGCTTTTATTAATTTCTTGACTTTCTTGAATGCATGTTTTGGTTAGGTCAGAAAGACTATACAAAGTTATGGATTCTGTTTGTTTAATGATTTTTTCATTCTGATCTACAATGACCTTATAACAGAAAGTAAAGTAGTAAAAATGAGGTTTTCAGAAGTACTTTTGATAGTATTTAATGGCAATGTTTAGAGAAAAGTGCTTTCTTCCTAATTTTCTCTCTAGAGGCAGCCATAGTTAGAACCATTTTTGAATGCTTAATATACTTAAATTTATAGTGCAGATACTTTTGGGAAAGTTAGACAGCAAATTATATATCACATGCTTTAGGTATTTGATGATATTGAATTTGTACTCTTAAATTCATTCTGTGTGATTAGCTTCCCAAACATTTGGAAATTAAGATAAAAATATTCTATATAAATATATTTATGATATTTCTAATAACCTTTCAATTATGAAGTGGACTTTCTTGTGAGGAACTGAATTCTTACTATTACAGATGTTTTATGTTTTATTAAACATAAAAGTTGATAGGATTTGTTAGAAAAGAAGTAATGGTAAAAACCAAATGAATAATTAGATTTCCTTTATTTTTTATTGTTGAGATTTATGTTTAATTATATCTATTTCATACATATATGAAAGTGAAGTAAAAGTCACTCAGTCGTGTCCAACTCTTTGCAACTCCATAGACTGTAGTCCATGGAATTTTTCCAGGCCAAAATACTGGAGTGGGTAGCCTTTCCCTTCTCCAGGGGATCTCCCCAACCCAGGGATTCCACATAACAGGCAGATTCTTTACCAGCTAAGCCACAAAGGAAGCCCCTGTATATATATACCATTACATAATACTGTAGGCATTCTTTTTTGACTTATTTTCACTAATGCTAATTTCACTATTTCTATTTTTTTAATTGTTATCTGTCCTCTTAGTAGATTTTTAAATGTATTCTTGTTCAGTTGCAAAGCCGTGTCAAACCCCATGGACTACAGTATACCAGGCTTCCCTGTCCTTCACTATTTCTCAGAGTTTGCTCAAGCTCATGGCCATTGTGTTGGTGATGTCATCCAAATATCTCATACTCTGACACCCTCTTCTGCTCCTGTCCTCAGTCTTTCCCAGCATCAGAGTCTTTGAAAGAGTTGGCTCTTCACTTAAGGTGGCCAAAGTATTGGAGCTCAGCTTCAACATCAGTTCTTCCAATTAATATTCAGAGTTGATTTCCTTTAGGATTGACTGGTTTGATTTCTTTGCTGTACAAGAAACTCTTAAGAGTATTCTCCATCACTACAGTTCAAAAGTATCAATTCTTTGGTGCTTAACCTTTTTTATGGTCCAACTCTCACATCTATATGTGACTACTGGAAAAAAAATAACTTTTACTATATGGACCTTTGTTGGAAAAGTGATGTCTCTGTTTTTTAATATTCTGTCTAGGTTTGTCATCTTCCTCCAAGGAGCAAGAGTCTTTTAATTTCATTACTGCAGTCACCATCCGCAGTGATCTTGGAACCCAAGAATATAAAGTCTGTCACTGTTTCTACATTTTCCCCATCTGTTTGCCATGACGTGATGGGACTGGATGTAATGATCTTAATTTTTTGACTGTTCAATTTTAAGCCAGTTTTTTTCATTCTCTTTGTTAACCCTCATCAAAGAAGCTCTTTAGTCCCTTTTTGCTTTCTGCCTTTAAAGTGGTATAATCTGCATATCTGAGGGTGGTGATATTTCTCCTGGCAGTCTGATATCAGCATGTGATTTCACCCAGCCTGGCATTTCACATGATGTACTCTGCATATAAGTTAAATAAGCAGAATGATAATATATGGCTTTGACATACTTCTTTCCAAATTTTTAACAAGTCTGTTGTTCCATGTCCGGTTCTAACTGTTACTTCCTGACCTGCATACAAGTTTCTCATGAGGCAGGTAAGGTGATCTAGTATTCCCATTTCTTTAAGAATTTTCCACAGTTTGTTGTGATCCACATAGTCATAGATTTTAGCAATAGTCAATGAAGTAGAAGTAGATGTTTTTCTGGAATTCTCTTGCTTTTTCTATGATCCAATGAATGTTGAAAATCTCTGGTTTCTTACCTTTCCTAAATCCACCTTGTACATCTGAAAGTTCTCAACTCACCTACTCGTGAATTTTAACTTGAAGGATTTGATGGATTACCTTGCTACTATATGAAATGAGTGCAACTGTGCAGTGGTTTGAACAGTCTTTAGAATTGCCCTATTTTTGAATTTGAATGAAAACTGACCTTTTCCAGTCCTGTGACCGTTTTCCAAATTTGCTGACATATTTTGTGTAAAAATTTACCAGCATCATCTTTTATGATTTGAAATAACTCATTGGGATTCCATTACCTCCACTATCTCTGTTCATAATAATGTGTCTAAGGTCAAATTTCATTGAGTTAGACAAGCTGTGTTCCATGCAATCAGATTGGCTAGTTGTCTGTGATTGTGATTTCAGTCTGCCTGCCCTCTGATGCCCTCTCTCAGTGCTTATCATCTTACATGGGCTTTTCTTACCTTGGATGTGGGGTATCTCTTCACAGCTAACCCAGCAAAGTGCAGCCACTGCTCCTTACCTTGGATGTGGAGTAGCTCCTCACAGCCACCACCCGTGAGCTTGGGTGTGGGGTAGCTCCCCTTGGCTGCTGACCCTGACTTTGGATGTGGGGTAGCTCTCCTCAACCACTCCTGCACCATCACTCAGCTGCCACTCCTATGGCAGAATGTGAAGAAGAATTAAGGAACCTCTTGATGAAATTGAAAGAGGAGAGTGAAAAAGTTGGCTTAAAGTTCAACATCTAGAAAACTAAGATTATGGCATCTGGTCCCAACACTTCATGGCAAATAGATGGGGAAGCAGTGGCTAGCTTTATATTTTTGGGACTCCCAAATCACTGCAGATGGTGATTGCAGCCATAAAATTAAAAGACACTTACTCCTGGGAAGGAAAGTTATGACAAATCTAGACAGCATATTAAAAAGCAGAGATATTACTGTGTCAACAAAGGTCCATTTAGACAAGGCTATGGTTTTTCCAGTAGCCATGTATGGATGTGAGAGTTGGAGTATAAAGAAAGCTGAGCACAGAACTGATGCTTTGGAACTGTGATGTTGGAGAAGACTGTTGAGAGTCTCTTGAGCTGCAATGAGATCCAACCAGTCCATCCTAAAGGAGATCAGTCCTGGATGTTGATTGGAAGGACTGATGTTGAGGCTGAAACTCCAATATTTTGGCTACCAGATGTGAAGAGCTGACTCATTTGAAAATATCCTGGTGCTGAGAAAGATTGAAGGCAGGAGGAGAAGGGAATGACAGAGGATGAGATGGTTAGATGGCATCACGGACTCAATGGACATGAGTTTGGGTAAACTCTTGGAGTTGGTGATGGACAGGGAGGTCTGGCATGCTGGGGTTCATGGGGTCGCAAAGAGTCAGACATGACTGAGCTACTGAACTGAGCTGAAGGCCAAATTGACTTCACACTCCAGGATGTTGGGTTCTAGGTGAGTGACCACACCATCTTTATTATCCAGGTCATTAAGACCTTTAATTTGTACAATGCTTCTGTGTATTCTTTCCACCTCTTCTTAATCTCTTCTCTTATGTTCTTAATGTTTCTATCCTTTACTGTACCCATCCTTTCAATAAAAATGTTCCCATGATATCTCCAATTTTCTTGAAGAGATCTCTAGTCCTTCCCATTCTGTTGTTTTTCTCTGCTTTTGCATTGTTCATTTAAGAAGACGTTCTTATCTATCCTTGTTCTTCTGTGGAACTCTGCATTCACTTGGATATGCCTTTCCCTTTCTCCTTTGTCTTTCATTTCTATTCTTTTCTCAACTATTTGTAAAGCCTCCTCAGACAGCTATTTTGCCTTCTTGGATTTCTTTTCCTTGGGAGTGGTTTTGGTCACTGCCTCCTGCAGTGTTATGAATCTTCATCCATGATTCTTCAGGCACTCTGTTTACTAGAATGAATCCATTGAATCTATTTGTTACTTCCACTGTATAATCATAAAGGATTTGATTTAGATCATACCTGAATGGCCTAGTGGTTTTCTCTACTTTCTTCAGTTTAAGCCTGGATTTTGCAATAAGAAGCTCATGATCTGAGCCACAATTAACTCCAATTATCCTTTTTCCTGACTGTATGGAGATTCTCAATCTTCAACTGCAAAGAATATAATCAATCTGATTTTGGTACTGGCCATCTGGTGATGTTCATGTGTAGAGTTGTCGCCTTTGTTGTTTAAAGATGGTGTTTTCCAGGCCCACCATGTTCTTTTGGCAAAACTTTGTTAGCCTTTTCCCTGCTTCATTTTGTTGTCCAAGGTCACATTTGTCTGTTATTACTCCAAGTGTGTTTTGATGTCCTACTTTTGAATTCCAATCCCCTCTGATGAAAAAGATATCTTTTTTTGGTCTTAGTTCTAAAACTTCTTGTAGGTCTTCATGGAACCATTCAGCTTCAGAACTACTGGGTAAGGCACAGACTTGGATTACTGTCATGTTCAATGCTTTGTCTTGGAAATAGATTGAGATCATTCTGACATTTTTGAGACTGCACCCAAGTAATTCATTTCTGCCTCTTTTGTTGACAATGAAGGCTACTCCATTTCTTCTAAGGAGTTTTTGTCTACAGTAGTAGATATAATGGTCATCTGAATTAAATTCTCGTAGTCTGTCCATTTTAGTTCACTAATTCCTAAAATGTCAGTGTTCACTCTTGCCATCTCCTCCTTGACTATATGCAGTTTACCTTGATTCATGGACATAACATGCCAAGTTCCTATGCAATGTTATTCTTTACAGCATTGGAATTTACTTTCACCACCAGACATATCCATAACTGAGCATTATTTCTGCTTTGGCCTACCCTCCTTATTCTTTCTGGAACTATTTCTCTACTCTTCTCCCAAAACATATTGGACACCTACCCACCTGGGGAACTCATCTTCCAGTGCCATATATTTTTGCCTTTTCATTACTGTTTATGGGGTTCTTTAGTCGAGAATACTGGAGTGGCTTTCCATCCCCTTCTCCAGTGGACCATGTTTTGTCAGTATGCTCCACCATGACTGGTCACCATGATGAGTCTCTCTTTGATGGCTCTGCATAGCATGGCTCATAGCTTCATTGAATTATACAAGGCTGTGACCCATGTGATCATTCTGGTTAGCTTTCTGTGATTGTGGTTTTTATTCTGGTGGCTGAGGCATTGTGGTTGTTGCTTCTGTCTGTATTCTGATGGAGGAGAATAAGAGGCTTGTGCAAGTTTTATAATGGGAGGGACTGGCTGTAGGGAAAGCAGCCTTGCTCTTGTGGGAAGGGCCATGACCAGTAAGTCTTTAATCCAATTTTCTGCTGATAAGTGGTGCTGTGCTTTCCTCCCTCTTAGTTGTTTGACCTGAGGAACCCCAAACCTGGAGTCTAAGGTAGGGCTACTGGTGCCTTCCAAAAGGACTTATGCTAACATGCCCCTTCTAAGACTGATGCTATGAGGCCCCCTGACCCCGCAGCAGACCAGTGCTGACCCTTGTCTCTGCAGCAGACACTCAAACACTCACAGACATGTCTACTTCAGTCTCTTGTGGGATCACTGTTTCTTTCCCCTGGTCCTGGTACACACAAGGTTTTCTTTGTTCTCTCCAAGAGTCTTTGTTTCCCCTAGGCCTGTGGAAGTTCTATGATCAAATTCTGCTGTCCTTTAGATTTGTCCTACAGAGAAAATCCTGTAGCCTCTCAGTCTCCCTTGTCCATGGAATTTTCCAAGCAAGAATACTGGAGTGGGTAGCCATTTCCCCTCTCCAGGGGATCTTCCTGACTCAAGGAATGAACCCTGGTCTCCTGCACTACTGGCAGATTATTTACCATCTGAGCCACCAGGGAAGACCTTTTAAATATATGCATGTGAGTGTATGTGCTAGTTGTTTCAGTCGTGTCTGACTCTGCGACCCCAAGGACTGTAGCTCGCCAGGCTCCTCTATACATGAAATTCTCCTTTAAGGAATATTCTGCTTGAAGTCTTTAAATTTTGTAACTAACAATAAAAAAATCCACTTTGCTTGAAAAAAAAAAAAAAAGAATACTGGAGTGGTTTGTTGTGCCCACCTGCAGGGGATCTTCCCAACCCAGGGATCGAACCCACATTTCTTTCATCTCCTGCATAGGCAGGCGGGTTCTTTACAACTAATGCCATCTATTATTAACTATAGGCACAATGTTTTACAGTAGATCTCTAGAACTCATTCATCCTATATAACTGAAACATTCCTTGTTTCTCTTGCTAACATTATGTTCTTAAAATTCAATTTTTTTCTGGCATATGACTGTAATTCACTGGCTTCTCTGCCCTAAAGTACTTCACTATAAGAATATGTCATAATGTTTAAATAAAAATGCTGTAGATGCAGACTGGTGTTCTTTCTTTCTTTTTTTTTTTTGCTATTGAAGAAGTGCTGTTGTGGTGTTTCTTCATGTTGTCCCAAGGCTTGTGTGCAAGAGTTTTTCTAGGGTAATAGATCTACTAGTGAAATTGCTGAATTATGTGGGTTTTTACATCTTTATTTTTTCTGAGGACGTAAATTTGTTTTTCAAAGTAGCTGTGTCAATTTGCCCAATTCCCATTGCTCTGGTTGCCCACTTCTTTGTAGAAACATGATTTTAAAAGACTTTTAAGTGAGAGATCTTTTATCATAGTTTAAATTTTCATTTCTCTAGTTACTACTGAGGTTATTTTCTTATGTTTATTGGCCACTTGGGCTTTCTTTTCCATGACATGTCTGTTTGAGTATTTTATCTATTTTAAAAAATTAATTTTATAGGGAGTATAGCTGCTCTATGATAGTGTATAGCTTCTACTGTACAGCAAAGTGAATTAGCCATAGGTATACATATATCCCCTTTTGTTAGATTTCCTTCACTTTTACGTCACTACAGAGCATTGAATGGCATCATTGAGCTATATAACAAGTTCTCATTAGTTATCTATTTTATGCATGGTATTAATAGTGTATTGATTTCCTTTGTTTTAAATTATTTTTATTTTCATAAGTTTTAAAATTTATTTGTTTTTGTTGAGGCATAGTTGATTTATGTTGTTGTGTTAGTTTAAGGCATGTAGCAAAATAACTTAGTAATATATATATATATGTATCTATTTTTTTTTCCAATTCTTTTCCCTTATAGGTTTTTACAAAATACTGAGTATATTTTCCTGTGCTATAAAATAGGTCCTTGTTTATCTTAGAACAGTTTTCCTTTAAAATAAAAACCTAGACATTTTTTCACTGACTGAGTACAATTATTCAAAAAATTCAATTTTCCCTTGTATGAATACATTTTACAAATGTTCATTTTTATTATTCTAAATAATTTTTAAAATTTACTGTGATAATCATTTTTGCATTTTATCTGTCAATTTCATTGAGTCAATAAAGGCAAATAAAATATTAAATTCTTCTTTTCATACTTTATAGGCATAATGGCATTGTATGATCAACATCAAAGGTCTTTTTTTTTTCTTTTTAATTTACTTCCATCTAGTAAACAAAATTTGAAGACCAAGTAGTTTATATTTAAGCTAGTTGACAGGAATGCTTGTGTCTTCTGGATTTAATTTAGTCATTTTCATTCAATGATCATGAAGAGCCATGTTAAACTGAAGTGTTGTTAAAGTGAAGTGCTCTGGTATTTAGAATCCACAGTTGGGGATAGGGGAGTGTTAATTGCCACAGAATAAAGACATGGATTATGACATCTAAATGCAATGTTGTTTTCTTGAAAAGTCAGATAAAAACCTAGAGAAATAATCTTCCAAAGTGGACTAAAAATCAACTTATAAGCTAAGTAGCATAATTTATTTTGATTGCACTTGCAGGGAGCATGCAAATTTCAAAGCAAGCATAATTTTCCAAGGCACTCTTAATGGATTGTTCCCTTCTGCCTAGTATGATAGATATGTTGTAATAATCAAGTAAAAAGCAAAGGGATAAGGAAACAAAAGCACTTATAATCATTTTATTATAATAACTAGTTTAGTATGCATAGGATATAACTTTGTAAATAAAAACATTTGTACTAAGGATGTAATTAATATTATAAATAAATAATTTGAATATATTTGAAAATATACTTTCTGAGTGCATAATGCTATAAAATGTGGGTTCTGTTGTATAGTCAAGGAACTTCAAGCATCTGAGAAGCCATTCAAATTATTGTTATGTTGATCCTTGGCAAAGTTGTGAAGATGCTACGACTATCTTTACAAGTATTAAAAATAGTATGCTTTGTTAAATGATTTAGCAGTGATAGAAAGTATTATTATTATTACTTGTCATTATCTTTAGCAAGCCCAGCAATGTTCTGTACTGTCTGCAAATACACTAATTTGGCATAAAGAGCACATATGAATTTCTTAATATTTTTTTTTTCCAGGCAAGGATACTGGAGTGGGTCACCATTTCTTTCTCCAAGTGATCTTCCCAACCCACGAATAGAGCCTGGGTCTCCTGCACTGCAGGCAGATACTTTACCAACTGAGCTCCAAGGGAAGCCCAAACTTCTTCAGATATTTTTATAGCAGTAATATGTAGTCTCTCAGAGCTATGTGTACTGGCAACACACATTTCAAAGCTATGTTGTTCTAATCAGAGTAAGAAGTATTTTGGATTATCCAGCATGAGAAGTAATCCAGTAAAGTAAATAGTGTTCATACATGAATCTCCTACAGTAGAAGGAAGATGGAGAAGGAGAAGAGAGAGGGAGAGGAAGAAAAGGGGAGACAATGATTAGAATTCCCTGAATGTGAACATGCAAAGTGGGACAGACTAGCATATTTATGTTTCTAGGGGAAATAACTAGTACCAAGAAGAATTATGATTCTTATAACAAGCTGGAATCAAAATTAAATATTGAAAGGAAAAATAACTAGTCATTTAGAAATTCCAGGTAATACAACTGTTCAATCTCAGGCCATTTGAATAACTTCATCAAAGATGATTTAAGAATATGAGGTGTGGACAATTCTCAGTGGAGCACGGCAGAAATTCATGAAACAAGTAACATTGAAACGACTCTGTGTCAATGAGGATTTTATAAATTCTGTAAATAAAACAAATTTGACCTAAGTAAAATTATTTAAAGTTCTAAGACATTCAGACAAATTTCATGAGATTAGGATTCAGCTGTATATAAATAAAGTCAGAAAATATTTAGGATGCTATTATGTTTCTTTTCTTTTGCATTTTTTCATTATGCTATAATGTCTTTACACTCATTTGGCCTCAGCCAAATTATGCTGAATGTGTTTTCCAGAGGTAAGACAGTATGCAAAGAATTTATTTCTTTAAAGGTAACAAGAAAATAAATAGATGAGTGAAAAATGAGATCAACAAGCAGCTATCACAGTCCCTATGGACAACATCTTTCTAAGAAAATAATGTGGGAAAATGTCCTATGAAAGTAATTTTTCTCATATATGTGACCTCAAAACTTGGTAGTAAAATTCCATTGTCTGAAGGATATGCAAGGCAAAATAAAGTAAAATTCACTTCCAGGGGAAATGGTAAGATTCAAAATAAAGTAATAAAATCTTTTTAAGAAACAGTTTTATAAAGTGCTTGTCCTTTGCTTGCATTACTTCATGATATTTTTAAATTATTTTATAGGAACTTTATATGTGGAAAACTCATCACGATGATCTTCAACCTTAGGTGAAATAAGGTACCATATTTATATTCTTATTTTGAAATTTTATTTTATAATCCTTTTGAAGTTCTATGGGATTTTATCCTTCTGAAGATTTATATGACTCTGAAATGCAATCTGTAGAGAAAAAAGAAGCAGCAGCTCGAACTGTACATAGAACAACAGACTGGTTCCAAATAGGAAAAGGAGTACATCAAGGCTGTGTATTGTCACCCTGCTTCTTTAATTTACATGCAGAGTACATCATGAGAAACACTTGGCTGGAGGAAGCACAAGCTGGAATCAAGATTGCCTGGAGAAATAGCAATAAACTCAGATATATAGATAACACGACCCTTATGGCAGAAAGTGAAGAAAAACTAAAGAGGCTCTTGATGANTTTACATGCAGAGTACATCATGAGAAACACTTGGCTGGAGGAAGCACAAGCTGGAATCAAGATTGCCTGGAGAAATAGCAATAAACTCAGATATATAGATAACACGACCCTTATGGCAGAAAGTGAAGAAAAACTAAAGAGGCTCTTGATGAAAGTCAAAGAGGAGAGTGAAAAAGTTGACTTAAAGCTCAACATTCAGAAAACTAAAATCATGGCATCTGGTCCCATCACTTCATGGGAAATAGATGAGGAAATAGTGGAAACATTGTCAGACTTTATTTTTTGGGCTCCAAATTCACTGCAGATGGTGATTGCAGCCATGAAATTAAAAGACACTTACTCCTTGGAAGGAAAGTTATGTCCAATCTAGGCAGCATATTAAACAGCAGAGACATTACTTTGCCAATAAATGTCTGTCTAGTCAAGGTTATGGTTTTTCCAGTGGTCATGTGAGAGTTGGACTCTGAGGAATGCTGAGCACTGAAGAATTGATGCTTTTGAACTCTGGTGTTGGAGAAGTCTCTTGAGAGTCCCTTGGACTGCAAGGAGATCCAACCCATACATCCTAAAAGAGACCAGTCCTGAGTGTTCATTGGAAGGACTGATGTTGAGGCTGAAACTCCAATACTTTGCCCACCTCATGCAATGCGTTGACTCATTGGAAGAGGCTGTGATGCTGGGAGGGATTGGGGGCAGGAGGATAAGGGGACAACAGACAATAAGATAGCTGGACAGCATCACCGACCTGATTCACCTGAATTTGGGTGAACTCCGTGAGTTGGTGATGGACAAGGAGGCCTGGTGTGTTGTGATTCATGGGTTCACAATGAGTCAGACACGACTGAGTGACTGAACTGAACTGATGTTAGGGCTTCCTTATATCATTGAATATTTTTTAACTTTTTATTTTATATAGAAGTAGAGCAGATTAACAATGTTGTGATAGTTTTGGGTAGACAGTAAAAGGACTCAGCCATACATATAATATATCCTTTCTCCACTAAATTCCCCTCTCATCCATTCAATGTAAGATATTGTGTGAATATTTTACACAATATCTTCATGCTGTTAAATACATCATTGCTTGATTAGCCAAAATCAACCAATACCCTATTGAGTGTAGTATCACAAAGGGACAGAGTGTAGACAGATCCTCCTGGAGAAAGAAAGAAGGTACTAAGAAAGAAATGAAGAATCTAAAGCAGCTCTCAAGATCATGATTTGGGCATTGTGTCCAGCTCATAACCTTGAAAACCTGTGTTGTCGTCTCTGCAGGACATTTTAGAAAACGATATTTATTTACTTTATATTTTTAACTGAGACTAGATTTGTTACTGATATGTAAACAGTTATGATAGAAAATATAAGCAGTGCATTACAGTAAAAGCTAAACTTTTTCCAAGTTCTGTAATTATCATCTTGAGAAATTAGGGGAAAAGAAAGTTGATCAAATGGAAAGCTGCCAAAGACAGTTGTATAGGACATTAAAAGATTTTGTGCTATTTGATTATTTAACTTACATGGAAAACATATTTGTAAAATAAAGAGAATCCATGATCAAAAGATGTTTCTATATAATATATACTGATGCTTTCAAATTGGAATTTTAAGGTTCAGCTTTGAGGTGTTTATTTTAGAAACTATTTTCAAGTCATAGTAAAGAGACTGTTTCATTCACAGGAGTCACAAAATTATAAGGGATCTTCAGAACTTAAGGGGATATTTAAGTATAGAAAATCAGCATCCTTGAGATATTCTAAATCGGACATAAAGAAATCTGCATTCAAATAGAGGATTAAAGTGGCCCTGCTGAGACTATCTTCTGTGGACTGGATAGGCATACTGATAAATAACATGCATTTTGAGGCAAGATAATTTTTTGTCCTTTCAACTTGTCAGATATTAATGACAACAGGCATTTATTTTGAATTTTTTATTCTTATTTCTATTATTGTGAACTCTTGACCAGAACTGCTTATGTTAATAAATCCACTTTACAATATGAAAATACAGAAGCTCAAAAAATATGTGATTTATCCATTCATTTCTAATTATGAAGATGAAAATATANTATTTTGAATTTTTTATTCTTATTTCTATTATTGTGAACTCTTGACCAGAACTGCTTATGTTAATAAATCCACTTTACAATATGAAAATACAGAAGCTCAAAAAATATGTGATTTATCCATTCATTTCTAATTATGAAGATGAAAATATAGTTACATATATACATAAATTATGTTAACTAATGTTGCAGGAAGTATCCATTTATACTTAAAATAATACAAGTATAAGTATGTTATATAAAATATTATATAAGTTGAGAAACTTTGTGAAGACATTTTTAATCATCATAGGTTTAATTTTTGCTATGCAGTGTTTATTTAAAAATACTGATTTGGTTATTTTCTTATAAATAGCCAGGTTTTTGATAGCTTATGGTGAACAGTGTCAAATTCATGTTCTCTGAAGAAGATTTTACTTCAAGACTAGGGAACAGGCTTGATCACTCAAGAGCTTTTGTGTAGCAGAGTTTTATTAAAGTACGAAAAAGAAACAGATAAAGCTTCTGGCATAGACATCAAAAAAGGGATGAAGAGTGCCCCCCTCACTAGTCTTCAGCATTATATACTTAAAAAAATTAACTATTACAATAAAGCAAAATAATGATTCAGGTTGTAAAAATTTTACCAGACCCACTCCCACAATTTACATTTTAGATTACCAGGATTATAATTTGACAATAGAAATATCCTACCCTACCCACTCCCATAATATACATTCCAAAATAACAGGATTAGTCAGAGGTTTTCAGGAAGGAGAAACTGTCCTCAAACAGTGTACATTGTTGTTATATAATCCCTAGTACAGAGTTTAAGCTGTGTTGTTTGTTGTGTAATCATCAGTTCAGTTCAGTTCAGTTTTCACAGAGTTGAAAAAAGTCTGTTCTTTGAAATGGAGAAAGCTTTCCATGGGAAGCCTTTAACTGAGGAAGAGGGGAGAACTCTGAAGACCCAGCAATTAGACCGATTGTGGAATGCAGCCTAAGAATAAGCCCAGGACAGGAAAACATTGCCTTGAGGGTCAAACTGCATACTCAGGACTTTTGGAGTCAGCAGAAGCAGGTCCACATAGATTATCATCTGAAAAGTAAAATTTGAAAGACATAAAATGACATTGTTTAGTTTTGGTCAGGGTGCCACTTTCAACTTGAGTGTGGTGCACCCAGGAATCAATTCCTGGCACCTTGACAGTTGTGAGATAAGAAAGTATAACCTAGTAAGGGCCTTCCCAGAGGTGCTCCGGAGATTGGCCTCTAGATCCCAAAGTCTTATCAGGACCTTGGTGCCTGGCTCAAATGGTGGCTTGTTTGACTCAGAGGCTGAGTCAGGAGTCACCTCTTGGAGTTTCCATAACGTCTCTTGAAAGGCTAAAAGCTGAGTCACATAGTTAATTCTAAAGCTTCAGGGTCTTTGACAATATCTGTGCACAAAAACGGTCTGTCATAGAGACAGTCCCTTCTTCTGTTGGGGGTGCAATATTAGCCCTGATTAAAGCTATGGGTAGAACTGTAAACTAACTACCTTGTGTTTCCTGAGTTAGCTTACATGGATGTCTATTAATAAAGTCATTAGCCTTTTCGACCTTTCCTGAAGATTGGGGTCTCCAGGAACAGTGTAAGTGATATTTTATTCTTCGAGCTTTTGACACTCCTTGAGGTACAGCAATTTTAAAGGCAGAGCCATTATCACTCTGGAGGCTTTGCAGCAGCCCAAACCTGGGAATAATTTCATGGATTAAAATTTTTATAACTTCCTTAGCCTGTTCACTATGACAGGGAAAAACCTCAATCCATCCAATAAAAGTATCTACCCAGACTCTTAAGCAAGAAAAACTGTTTGTTTTTGACATATGAGTAAAAGGAACCGCAGCCTCATTTATTATTTGTAAATCTTGAACTAGTCTCCATTTATCATTTGACTTTTTCACATTCAAAATAAGAGTATTGCATAGACTATTACAGGGAATTAATAGCCCCTGGTTCTTTAAATTCTCAATGATGGGTTTTATCCCTTCCTTAACCTTGGGTTTATATCTTTCCTAGTGGTTCAAATGGTAAAACATCTGCCTACTATGCGGGAGAGCCAGGTTCGATCCCTGGGTTGGAAAGATCCTCTGGAGAAGGAAATGGCAACTCACTCCAGTACTCTTGCCTAGAAAATCCCATGGCTGGAGGAATGTAGTAGGCTACAGTCCATGGGGTCACAAAGAGTCAGACATGACTGAGCGACTTCACTTTCACTTGGGTTTTAATGGGTACTGCTTTTGATGTGGAAATAGGTGAGGGTCTTTGAGCCTTCTAGTGACAGGTATAGCATTTTGTGTTCGACCCACAGTTTTCCCATCAAACCACACTTTAAGGTTTACATTTTGTTCAGTTAGTGGAAGAGAAAGTGCAGGCTCCATAAAAACAGAGGCCTGGACCTTGCTCAGTATATCCCTCCCCAGAAGGGGTGAGGGAGACTCCAGCATGATCAGAAACATGTGAGAAAACAGCACAGAGTCCCAGTTGCAGCTTAAAGGATGACTGAAATAATAGCGTTGGCTTGTCCTGATAGTCCCACTACAATATTGGGTCAGGAGGAAAGTGGACCAGAGGCTTCAGTGAGCACAGAGAAAGTTGCCCCACTGTCCAAAAGAAAATCGACTGATTGGACCCCACAGTTACTAACACCTGGTGTTCCTCAGGTGTTGTTAGAATGGGTGCTTGTGTGAGGACCCCTGGGCTTCTTCAGTACTGATTGTCTTGAGAGCGTGACCCCTGGGGCCTACACCTCTGAGGGAAGTCTCTCCTCCAGTATAGTCCTTTACAGACTGGACAGGGAGCAAGGGGCAGCTTAGATGTCTGAGTGCAACTTCACTTGAGATGGCCCTCCTTTCCACGGTAATCGCAAGCCTGTCCTTTTTCACCTGGGTTCCTCTGGGCATTTTTCTCTTCAGGTTGATTCATAACATTTTTCACAGCCATCACTAGAGCCTGGGTATTTTCTTTGGTTCTTTTCTGTTCTTGTTTTTCCTCCTCACATTCTCAACTGTAATATACTGTTTGAGCCAGCTGCAACAGTTTTTTTTTTTTTTTTTTAGAGAATGATTCAGTCCAAATGCCTGTTTTTATAACTTATGGCATAAATCTGGAGCTGACTGAGTGAGAAATTTATCTTTTAAGGTCGTCTCTCCCACTGCACTCTCAGGAGAAATATTAGTGAACTTTTGAAGGCCTTCCCACTGTCTCTCTAGGAATCTGCCAGAAGCTTCCTTCTCTCCTTGTTCTGCATCAGCCATTTTAACATAATTTAGAGGCTTAGTTTGAGCTCTCTTAAGCCCTTCAATAATGCAATTGATGAAGTGGGTCTACTCCCATATCCCTTTCTCTTTGAGATAATCCCAATCTGGCTCTGCTATGGGAACCACTTGTCTCCCCATAGGGAGGAGAGGTATTTCATTTTCCCTTATTCCCCTGGCCTCATTCTCAAGCCATGCATCTCCAAAAGCAGTAGCTTCCCCAAAAACTTGCGCTCTAAAATCAGGAGTCAGCATCGGTCCCAAGACATACATTATATCTCTCCAAGTAAGCTCATAAAGTAAAGTTAGTCCTGTAAAAGCTTCTATGTACTTTTCTGGATCCTCTAGACAGACTCCCAGATCTCTCTTTATCTGTTGTATCTCTGGGTCTTTATGGATTGGTTATTTTTCCCAGTGGGGGCCTCCTGAAGAGGCAGGAAGTTGTGTGGCTGTTCCCCAGCCCCTCTAGCTACCCTTTGCATATGATATCAGGGGTAGATTAGAAAAAACTGCTTTTTCTCATCCTCATCCTCTTTCTCATCTTTAGTTTCATCCTTAGTTTTGGTTGTCTGCACCTCCTCTACTTTCATTGTCTGAGTTCCTATTGAAACCAAAGTAGTCTGAGGCTGCATTGAAACTGGGGTTGTTTGAACTTTTTTTGAGACTGAAGCATCCCTTTCTGGAGGGATTCCTTGACCCTCAGCTTGCTCAGTTGTGAGTTTCTGATACAAAGGTAGAGGCAGAGTAAGAGGATAGGAGGGGGCTGAAGCCTTTACACCCAAATCTGTACCCTTAGGACATAAGTGTGGCATATCTTGCAAAGAGAAAAGAATAACACATATGGCATTTCTACCCATTTCCCTTGTCTTCCACAGAACCAGTCTAGTTGTAAAACAGCATCTTAATTAAGAGACCCTTCAACTTGCCATTGTCTGCTGCCCTCCAACAGATGTTGTGGCCATGCACATTTGCAAAAGAAAGTCAGGCCTGTCTTCTTTAAACTCTGGGGGTCAAACTTATCCCAGTTTTTCAAGACACAATCCAAGGGTTTGAGTCTGGAACTTTGACTAGCACCCATCTGTAAGAGAGAAAATAGCAATGACCAGCACCTTGTTTCCTTCCACTGGAGATGTCCCTCCCTGCTCTAGATGGAGGTGTAGACAGACTTTCCACTGAAGCTTTCCTTCCCTGGCCAGACTTAGCCTGTCCCTTACTGACACAGATGCCTTACTCATCCCTCCCAGTTCTACCACGGAGGTGGCATAGAGATGCACCAAGGGAAGATTTGATGGCATCCTGAATTGATTTCTAGTTCCACATCACCACAACCTTTGTTTGATTTGCTAGAATAGTTTCCTGGAAAGTTTCCCAAGCTAGTACTACTAGGGGAAGCATCCACCTTATGTGCACCCATTCACATTCCTGATTACAGTCCTGACTGGAGTAGAAGGGATGAATCATTGCTACATCAGTAAACCACAGGAGAATTTATCTAGTCTGCTAAGAGTTAGTACTACCAAAGAAAGAAACCCACTGTACTTCCAAACTGGGATTCTGAACCTATATTTTTAGAAACCTCATGCTCACTAACAGCACTTCCATCCACATAGTTTGGAGGCACAGTTACAACAAGGACTCACTAGTTACACTTATCTTCTTAACATATTCCTAGCTAGTCTGGGTCCCCATGACTACCAAGCTTGGAGTCTAAGTAAAAGTACATGGTAACAGCATGAATCACAAGTCCATTGAAAGTCCATGATCAGACAGATTAGGTTAATAGTTCTAATTTCCCATGCGACTATTAAATGGTCAAAGAGACCAAGAAAAGCTGACCAAGAAGGGAAAATCTGGCCCACACACTTCGCCCACATCTGGTCGCGCCCCTCACAGAGACCTTGGATGTCTCTTGGTACTGGCAGGTGAGTATAAACCCCAGAAAGGGCTTGCCTTTGGGGGCTGCCTTCATTCATTATGGCACCATGAAACTATGGAGCAGGGCTCATCACTTGCCTCATATAGGGCACACAAACACACTGAAGAGTTAGTAAAGTAAAACAGAAAACATGTATGCTGAGAAAGCAGAAAGGCTAGAGCTCTGAGTGTTCTTACCTTGTCTGAAGATCCCAGATGAGTCTCCGAGATGACAGTTTATGGTGAACAGTGTCAGGTTTATGATTTCCAAAGAAGAAGATTTAACTTAGGGACCAAGGACCAGGCTTGATCACTCAAGGGCTTTTGTGCAGCAAAGTTTTATTTAAGTACAAAAAAGGGACAGAGAAAGCTTCTGATATAGACATCAGAAGGGGTACAGAGAGTGCCCTCCTTGGTAGTCGTTCAGTTCAGATCAGTCGCTCAGTTATGACCAACTCTTTGTGACCCCAGGAATTGCAGAACTCCAGGCCTCTCTATCCATCACCAACTCCTGGAGTTCACTCAAACTCATGTCCATCGAGTTGATAATGCCATCAAGCCATCTCATCCTCTGTCGTCCCCTTCTCCTCCTGCCCCAATACCTCCCAGAATAATAGTCTTTTACAATGAGTCAGCTGTTCGCATGAGGTGGCCAAAGTACTGGAGTTTCAGCTTTAGCATCATTCCTTCCAAAGAACACCCAGGACTGATCTCCTTCAGAATGGATCGGTTGGATCTCCTTGCAGTCCAAGGGACTCTCAAGAGTCTTCTCCAACACCACAGTTCAAAAGCATCAATTCTACAATGCTCAGCTTTCTTCAAAGTCCAACTCTCACATCCATACATAACTACTGGAAAAACCATAGCATTGACTAGACGGAACTTTGTTGGCAAAGCAATGTCTCTGCTTTTGAATATGCTATCTAGGTTGGTCATAACTTCTTTTCCAAGGTGTAAGCATCTTTTAATTTCGTGGCTGCAATCACCATCTGCAGTGATTTTGGAGCCCAAAAATATAAAGTCTGACACTGTTTCCACTGTTTCTCCATCTATTTCCCATGAAGTGATGGGACCAGGTGCCATGATCTTAGTTTTCTGAATGTTGAGCTTTAAGCCGACTTTTTCACTCTCCACTTTCACTTTCATCAAGAGGCTTTTTACTTCACTTTCTGCCCTAAGGGTCATGTCATCGGCATATCTGAGGTTATTGAGATTTCTCCTGGCAATCTTGATTCCAGCTTGTGCTTCTTCCAGCCCAGGGTTTCTTGTGATGTACTCTGCCTATAAGTTAAATAAGCAGAGTGACAATATACAGCCTTGATGTGTTCCTTTTTCTATTTGGAACCAGTCTGTTGTTCCATGTCCAGTTCTAACTGTTGCTTCCTGATCTGCATATAGGTTTCTCAAAAGGCAGATTAGAGGGTCTGGTATGCCCATCTCTTTCAGAATTTTCCACAGTTTCTTGTGATCCACATAGTCAAAGGCTTTGTCATAGTCAATAAAGCAGAAACAGATAATTTTTTTGGAACTCTTTTGTTTTTTCAATGATCCAGCGGAGGTTGACTGTTTGATTTCTGGTTCCTCTGCCTTTTCTAAAACCAACTTGACCATCTGAAATTTCATGGTTTACCTATTACTGACCTGGCTTGAAGAATTTTGAGCATTACTTTACTAGCATGTGAGATGAGTGCAACTGTGCAGTAGTTTGAGCATTCTTTGGCATTGCCTTTCTTTGGGATTGGAATGAAAACTAACCTTTTCCAGTCCCATGGCCACTTCTGAGTTTTCCAAATTTGCTGTTACATTGAGTGCAGCACTTTCACAGCATCATCTTTCATGATTTTAAATAGCTCAACTGGAATTCCATCTCTTCCACTAGCTTTGTTCATAGTGATGATTTCTAAGGCCCACTTGACCTTACATTCCAAAATGTCTGGCTCTAAGTGAGTGATCACACCATCATGATGATCTGGGTCATGAAGCTTTTTTTGGTACAGTTCTGTGTATTCTTGGCACCTCTTTTTAATATCTTCTGCTTCTGTTAGGTCCATAATATTTCTCTCTTTTATCAACCTCATCTTTGCATGAAAATTTCCCTTGGTATCTCTAATTTTCTTGAAGTGATCGCTAGTCTTCCCCATTCTGTTCTTTTCCTCTATTTCTTTGCACTGATCTCTAAGGAAGGCATTCCTATCTTTCCTTGATATTCTTTGGAACCCTGCATTCAGATGCTCATATCTTTCCTTTTCTCCTTTGCTTTTCATTTCTCTTCTTTTCACAGCTATTTGTCATTTCTCTTCTTTTCACAGCTATTTGTAAGGCCTCTCAAGACAGCCATTTTGCTTTTTTGCATTTTTTCCCCATGGGGATGNGCATTCAGATGCTCATATCTTTCCTTTTCTCCTTTGCTTTTCATTTCTCTTCTTTTCACAGCTATTTGTCATTTCTCTTCTTTTCACAGCTATTTGTAAGGCCTCTCAAGACAGCCATTTTGCTTTTTTGCATTTTTTCCCCATGGGGATGGTCTGGATCCCAGTCTCCTGTACAATGGCATGAACCTCATTTCATAGTTCATCAGGCACTCTGTCTATCAGATCTAGTCCTTTAAATCTATTTCTCACTTTCACTGTATAGTCATAAAGGATTTGATTTAGGTCATACCTGCATGGCCTAGTGGTTTTCCCTACTTTCTCCCATTTAATCTGAATTTGGCCATAACGAGTTCATGATCTGAGCCACAGTCAGCTCCCAGTCTTGTTTTTGCAGGCTGTATAGAGCTTTCATTCTTTGGGTGCAAAGACTATAATCAATCTGATTTTGGTGTTGACCAACTGGTGATGTCCATGTGTAGAGTCTTCTCGTGTTTTTGGAAGAGAGTGTTTGCTATGATCATTGCATTCTCTTGGTAAAACTCTATTAGCCTTTGCCCTGCTTCATTCTGTATTCCAAGACCAAATTTGCCAGTTACTCCCGGTGTTTCTTGACTTCCTACTTTTGCATTCCAGTCCCCTATAATAAAAAGGACATCTTTTTTGGGTGTT